>RXID01016296.1:0-44107 GCA_005019695.1 Trichopus zeylanicus subsp. travancoricus | reverse complement strand
TGTAGTAGTAGTAATAGTAGTAGTAGATGAAGTAGCTGCTGCAAAAGTAGTAGTTGTTGTGGTAGTAGTAGCAACAGTAGTACTAGTAGTAGCATTTGGAGTTGTAGTAGTAGTAGTCAAAGCTGCATTAGTGGTAGTAGTACTATTACTAGTGGTAGCCATAGTACTACTAGTAGTATAAGTTGTAGTAGTAACAACAGCAATAGTAATAGTGGTAGCGGTAGTAGTAATAGTGATAGTTGCAGCAGCAACAGCAGTAATAACAGTAGTTGTAGTAGCAGTTGCAGGGCCAGTAGTAGTAGTTGTAGTAGTAATAGTAGTAGTAGCTGTAGTAGTAGTAGTAGTTATCGTACTAGTAATAGTAGCAGTAGTGGCAGCGATAGTAGTGGTAGTGGCCGTAGCAGCAATAGCTGTGGTAGAAGTAGTAGCAATTTTAGTAGCAACAGCAGCAGCAATACTACTACGAGTAGTGGTTGGAGTAGTGGTAGTAGCCATAGTAGTAGTAGTAGTATTAGTTCTAGTGGTAGTAGAAGTAGAAGTAGTAATAGTAGTGGCAGTAGCACTAGCAATCGTGCAAGTAGTAGTAGTAGCCGAAGCAGTAGCAATAGTAGTAGCAGCGATAATAGTAGCAGTAGTGTTAAGCGTTGAAGAAGTAGTTGTAGATGTAGCAGTAGTTGCCACAACAATAGCAGTAGCAGCAATAGCAGTTGTATTAGTAGTAGTTGCATCAGTTGTAGGAGTAGTAGTAGTAGTGGTAGCAATGGTAGTAGTAGTAGTTGCATTAGTAGGAGAAGTAGTATTAGTAGTAATAGCAATTGTAGCAGTAGTAATAGTTGTTATAGAAGTACTTGCAGTAGTAGCTATAGAAGTAACTCTACGAGCTATAGTAGCAGTAGTAGTCGTAGGAGTAGCGGCAATAGCAGTAGTAGCAGTAGCAGTAGTAATTATAATAGCAGAAGAAGAAGTAGCATTAGTAACAGTAGCAGTAGTGTAGCAGTAGCAATAGTCGTAACAGTAGTAGTAGTAGCAGTGGTAGTAGTACTAGTAGTAGCAATCGTAACAAAAGTTGTAGCAGTACAAGAAGTCGAAGTAGAAGTTGTAGCAATTGTAGTAGTAGTCATAGTAGTAGCAGTACTAGTTATAGTAGTAGTTGTAGTAATACGAGTAGTAGTAGCAGCAACAACAACAACAACAACAGCTGTAGCAGCAACAACAATAGTAGTAGCAGCAATAGTAGCAGCAGCTGTAGTAGTAGCAGTAACAGTAGTCGAAGCTACAATAGTAGTAGTAGTACTAGTAGAGGTAGCCATAGCACTAGTAGTAGTTGTGTTATTAGCAGAAGCAGCAGTAATGGTAGTATTAGCAGTAGCAATAGTGTTAGTTGTGTTAGTAGCGGTAGTAGTAGTAGTAGTAGTAGCAGTAGTTGGAGTTATGGTAGTAGCAGCAGCAACTGTAGTGGAAGAAGTAGTAGCAGTACTAGTAGTATTAGTTGTAGATGTAGTAGAAGTAGTAGTACTAGTAGTAGTTGTAGTTGTGGTAGTAGTAATATTTGTACTAGTGGCAGTAGTAGTAGTCGTAGTAGTAGCTGTAGCAGTAGTAGTAGTGGTTGTAAAAGTAGTAATCGTAGTAGTTGGGGTAGTAGTAGTAGTAGTAGTAGTTGGACTAGTAGTAGTAGTAGTAGTAGTTGGAGCATCAGCAATAATAACAGTAGCTGTAGTTGTAGGAGCAGTAGCTGTGGTTGTAGTGGTAGTAGTTGCTATAGTAGTAGACGTAGTAGTTATAGCATGTGAAGTAATAGTTGTGGTAGTAGTAGCAGTAGTAGGTGTAGTTGTATTAGTAATAGTAGTAGTAGTAGTTGTTATTATTGTTGTTGTTTTTTTAGGTTGAAGTAGTAGTAGTAGCATTAGTAGCAGCAGCAGCAGTAATAGTAGTACTAGTGGTAGTAGTGGTAGTAGCACTATCAGCTCATACGTGTTATAGTAGCCAAAGTAAGTACTTGTAGTAGTAGCAGCATCACCGAAGTGGTTGTATTAGTAGTAGTAGTTGTTGTTGTTGTTGTTATGGTCAAAATAGAGTAGTAGTAGTGGTAGTAGTATTAGCAGTAGTAGTATTATAAGTAGTAGAAGTAGTAGTAGTAGTTGTTGTAGTAGTAGTAGTAGAAGCAGCAGCGGTAATAGTTATAGTAGTAGTAGTAGTAGTAGAAGTAGTAGTAGTATTAGCAATAGTAGTAGTAGTAGTAGTTGTTGTAGTAGTAGTAGTAGGAAAAGTAATAGTTGTGGTAGGTGTAGCAATATAGATCACAACCAAAGTACCAGTGGAAGTAGCTGTGATATTAGAAGTATTAGTAGTAGTAGGACTAACAGTAGTACTGCTAGTAGTAGTAGTAACAATAGCCACAGAAATAGCTTTAGTAGCAGTAATTGTAGTAGTTTGAACACTAGTTGCAATAGTAGTAGTGGAAGTAGTACTAGCAGCAACAGAAGTAGTAGTAGTAGTACTAGTAATAATAGTAGTAGTAGTAATAATCGTAGTAGTATTAGTAGTACTAGTAGTAGCAGCAGTAGTAGTAGTAGGAGTAGTAGTTGTAGTTGTAGCAGCAGTAGCAGCAGTAGTTGCAGTAGTAGTAATATTAGTTGTAATAGTAGTAGTTGCAATAGTAGAAAGAGTAGGAGTAGAAGTTGTAGCAATAGTAATACTAGTAGTAGTAAGAAAAGTAATTATAGTAGTAATTGTAGTAGTAGTTGTAGGAGAAGTACTACCAGTAGCAGTACCAGTCGTTGTAATACTACTAGTAGTTGTTGTTGTTGTTGTAGTAGTAGTAGTAGTAGTAGTAATAGTCATAGTAGTAGGAGTGGTAGCCATAGCAATAGTAGCAGTAGGTGTAGCAACAGCAGCAGTAGAAGCAGTAGTAGTAGTTTTAGGCGAAGTAGCAGTAGTAGTAGTATTTGTTGTTGTTGCAGTAGTTGTTATTTTACTAGTTGTCGTAGTCATAGTAGGAGTAGGATTAGTGATAGTAGTAGTTGTTGTAGTACTCAGAGTAGTTGTAGGGGGAGGAGGAGGAGTAGTAGTAGTAGTAACAGCTGCAGTAGTAGTAATAGTAGTAGTATTAGGTGTTGTAGTCAGAGTAGTAGCTACAGTAGTAGTAGTAGCATTTGTATTAGGAGTAGTAGTAGTAATAATAGTACTTGCAGTAGTAGTAGTATTAATAATTGTGGTAATAGTAGTAGCAGTAGTAGTAGTTGTAGTAGTAGTGGTAGTAGTAGTAGTAGTAGCGGTAGTAGTAGCAACAGCAATAAGAGTAATAGTAGCAGTAGTGGCACTAATAGTAGTTGAAGTGGTAGTAATTGTAGTAGTAGTATCAATAGTAGTGCTTGTAGTACTAGTAGTACTAGTAGTAATAGTAGTAGTTGTAGTAGTGGTGGTTGTACTAGCCAGAGTAGTAGTAGTTGTTGTAGTTGTAGTAGTAATAATTGTAGAACTTGGAGTTGTAGTAGTAGTATAGGTAGTACTAGGAGTAGTAGTAGAAGTTATACTAATATTAGTAGTTGTAGTAGCAGTAGTAGTAGCGGTAGATGTAGTAGTAGTAGTAGAAGTGGTAGAAGTGGTAGTAGTAGTAGAAGTGGTAGTTGTAGTAGTAGTAGTTGTTGTTGTAGTAGGCATGGTTGTACAGTAAGGAATAGTACAATTGTACTAGTAGTAAAAATAATAGTAGTAGTAGTTGTTGTTGTTGTTGTAGTAGTAGTAGTGGTTGTACTGGTAGGAATAGTATAATTGTACTAGTAGTAAAAGTTGTGGAAGTAGTAGTAGTAGTGGTAGTAATAGTAGTAGTAGTAGTAGTCGTAGCTATAGTAGTAGCAGTAGCAACAGCTATAGTAGCAGTAGCAACGACTGGAGTACTAGTGGTAGTGCAGTAGTAGTAGCAGTAGAAGTTGAAGGCGCAGTTGCAGTGGCGCCAATAGTTGCAATAGTAGAAGATGTAGTAGTAGTAGTTACAGCGGGGCAACGGTTGTAATTGCAGCAGCAGCAGTAGTAGTATTAGCAGTAGTACTAGTAGTAGTAGTAGTAGTAGTAGTAGTAGTAGTAGTAAAAGCAACTGTAGTAGTAGTTGTTTTTGTTGTAGTCATAGCTGCAGTGGTAACGGTAGTAGTAGTAGTAGTAGCACGTGCAATAGTAGTAGTAGTTGTAGAAGTAGTAGCAGAACTACTGCTAGAAGTTGCAGCAGCAGCTGCAGTTGTAATAGTAGTAGCAATAGTAGCAATAGTTGTGGCAGTAGTTGTGGCAATAGTAGTAGTATCGAAAGTAGCAACAGTGATAGTAGTAGAAGTGGTAGTAGAAGCAATAGCAGTGGTAGTATCAGCAGCAGCAATAGTAGGAGTAGTACTAGTCAAAGCGATAGCAGTAGCGACAACAACCATGGTAGTAGTAGTAGTAGTTATGGATGTAGTATTATTAGCCACTATATTAGTAGGCATATTAGTAGTTGTAGCAATTGTAGTATAATTAGTAGTAGTATTAGTAGTAGTTGTAGTAGCATTAGTACTAGTAATTGCAGTAGTAGCGACAATAGTGGTAGCATTAGTAGTATCAGTAGCAGTAGAAACAACAGTAGTAGCAGTAGTAGCACTAGTAGTGGCTACAGTAGCAGTAGCAGTAATAGTAGCAATACTAGCAGTACAGTGGTAGCAACAGCAGTAGCAGGAGTTGCAGTATGTAGTATGTGCAGCAGCATTACTAGTGCAGTGGTAGTAGCAGCAATAATAGTTGTGGCAGATGAACTAGTGGTAGTTATAGCGGTAGCAGTAGCAATAACAATGGTAGGAGCAATTGCAGTAGTAGCAGCAGAAGTAGTAGTAGTAGTAGTAGTAGTAGTAGTAGTAGTAATAGCAGTATAGTGCTACTAGCTGCAGCAGTAGTAGTAGTAATAGTTGTAGTAGTAGTTGTAGTAGTAGTAGTATTAGCAACAGCAACAACAACAATAGTAATAGTAGTAGCAACCGTAGCAGTAGGAGCAGTAGCGGTAGAAGTGGTGGTAGTAGTAGTAGTACTAGTCATAGTAGTGGAAACAGTAGCTGTATTAGTAGTGGCAATAGTAGTAGTGGGTGAAGTAGTAGGAGTACTAGCCGCAACAGCGACAGTAATAGTATTAGTATTAGTACTAGCAGAAGTAGTAGTAGCTGCGGTAGTAGTTGTAGTGGTGGTAGTAATAGAAGCCATAGTAGTAGTAGTAGTAGTAGTAAATGTAGTAGTAGTAGGAGTCGAAGCCATAATATTAGTAGTAGTAATAGCTACTAGTAGTATTGCTGCTGCTGCTGCTGCTGCTACTATTACCACTACTACTACAACATCTACTCCTTCTACTACTCCTACAATAACTACTACTACTACTGCTGGGTCTACTACTACCATGACTTCTGCTGCTACGACTACTACGGCGGCTCCTATTACGACTACTGCTACAACTACTTCAACAAATACTACTACTACTACTACTGCTGCTACTGCTGCTTCTACTACTAGTACAATTGCTACTACTACCACTCCTCCTTCTACTAGTACCACTACTGCTAACACTAACACTACTACTACTACTCCTACTACTACTACTACTGCAACTACTCCAACTACAACTCTTAATCTGATACCTACAGCCACTACTACTCCTGCAACTACTATTACAACTACTGCTACTAACACCACTACTAATCCTAATAATCCTACTAGTACATCCACTACTACTACTATTACTAATCCTACTACTACTCCTACAACAACTACTGCTAACACTCCTATTACTACTACTTCTACTATTCAAATGCCTAGTCCTACTACTGCAACTACTACTCCAACTCCTACTACTACTACTCTTACTGCCTCTACTACCCCTACCCCAACTACTACTTGTCCTACTGCTACTCCTACTCCTACTGCTACAATTAGTAGTAGTAGTAGTAGTACTACTACTACTACTACTACTACTACTACAACTACTGCTACTATTACTACTATAACTACAACTACTACGACTACTACAATAACTACTTCTATTTCCAATACCACTACTACTAGTACTACTGCTTTTGCCACTACTGCTATTGCTGCTCCTGCTTCTGCTCTATAGTAGGTAAAACAACTATGACCACTACTACTTCTACTGCTACTACTACTACTGCTGCTACTACTATAATTACTACTGCTACTAATTGTATTATTACTATAACTATCACAACTAGCACAATGATTACCACTACTACTACAACAACAACAACAACTACTACTGTTATTTCTCCAACAATAACCACTAGTACTACTCTCCTACTACTACTACTACTACTAGTACTACTAGTTGGACTATTACTACTACTGCTGCTGCTACTCCAACTAATACTACTACCGCTCCTACCACTACTGCTACTAATAGTATTAATACTACTATTACTATTATTATTAATACTACTACTACTTCTCGTTCTATTTCTACTTCTACTACTACTGCTTCTTCTGCTATTGCTGCTACGACTGCTACTACTACTACTGCTGCTGCTACTGTGGTTACTACAACTACTACTGCTACGACTACTACTGCTACTGCTGCTACTACTACCACTACTACAATAATAACAATAACTACTACTATTGCTGCTACTATTGCTACTACTGTCACCACTAATTTGATTGCCAATAAAATTACTATCGCAGCTACTGCTACTTCTACTACTATTGCTACTACTACTACTACTGTAACAACAACAACAGCAACAACTACAGTAGCAATAGTTGTAGTAGGAGTTACAATAGGAGTATCAAGAGTAGTAGTAATAGGAGTAGTCGGAGTAGTTGGAGTAGTAGCGGTAGTAATAGTAGTAAGAGTAATGATGATATTAGTAGAAGGAGAAGCAGTAATAATAGCAGACATAGCAGTAGTAGTAATAGTAGCAGGAGTAGTAGTAGTGGTATTAGTAGTTGTTATAGTAGTAGTAGCACCAGCAGTAGCAGTAGCTGTAGTAGTAGCCATAATAGTAGGAGTAGTAGTGGCAGCAATAGTAGGGGTAGTAATTGGAGGATGAGGAGTAGTAGTAGCAGTAGTAGCAGTAGCAACAGTAGTAGCCATAGTTTTAGTAATAGTAGTAGTAGCAGTAGTCGGATAGTAGTAGCACTTTTAGTAGTAGTAGTAGTAGTAGTAGCAATGGTGGTAGTTGGAGTAGCAGTGGTAGAAGTAGTAGTAGTAGGTGTAGTAGTAGTAGCAGTAATAGTAGGAGTAGTAGCAGAAGCAGTTGTAGTAGCACTAGCAGCAGCAGCAGTAGTAGTAGTAGTAGTGGTAGGAGTTGTAGAAGTAGCAGTAATCAGAATAGCCGGAGAAGCAATCACAGTAGGTGTAGTAGTTGTAGTAGTTATAGTAGTAGTAGTATTTGTAGTAGCAACAATAGCGATAGTATTAGTTGTTGTAGTAGCAGTAGGGGTGAGAGTAGTAATAGTAGCGGTAGTAGTAGTAGCAGTTGTAGTAGTAGTTGTAGTAGTAGTAGCAATAGCAAAAGTATTTGTTGTAGTCATTGTAGTCGGAGAAGCGATAGTGGCAGCAACAATAGTAGCAATTGCTATAGTAGTAAGAGTTGTAGCAGTAGTCGCAGTAGTAGTAGCCACAGTAGTAGTAGTAGCGGCAGCTTTTGCAGTAGTAGGAGCAGCAGTAGTAGCAATTTCATAGCAGCAATCTCAGTAGTAGCAATAGTAGTAGTAGTACCAAATGTAGCATTTGTAGCAGCCGTAATATAGTAGTAGGAGTAGCAAAGGTCATAGTAGTAATAGAAGCAGTCGCAATAATAGTATTAGTAGCAGTAATACTAGTAACATTAGTAGCATTGCTACAGTAGTAGAAGTAGTGGCAGGAGTAGTAATCGTAGTAGCAATTGAAGTAGCAGCAATAGTAGTAGTCATAGTAGAAGTTATAGTTCTAGAAGTAGTAGTTGTAGTAGGAGTAGTAGTACCAATAGAGGTAGTAGATGTAGCAGTAGTAATGGTAGCTGTAGTAATAGAAGCAATAGTAGTAATAGTCATCGTAGTAGTAGTATTGGTAGTAGTAATAGTAGTAGGAGTTATAGTAGTAGTGGTGGTGTGAGAAGCAGCAGTAGTAGTTGTAGTCGTAGTAGTATTAGTAGTAGTAGAAGTAGTAGTAGTAGTACCATAGTTATGCCTGAAGTAGTTGCAGAATTAGTAGTAGTAGTAGTAGTAGTAGAAAAAGTGGTAGTTATAAGAGTAGAAGTAGTAACGAAAGTAGTTAACGCAAAAGTAGCAGTAGCAGTAGCAGTAGCAGTAATGGTAGCAACATTCATAATAGCAATACAAGGAGCAGCAGTGCTAGTAGTAGTAGCAGTAGTATTAGAAGTAGTTGTAGTAGTAGTAATAGTTGTTGTAATAGTAGTAGCTGTAGTAGTAGTAGCAGTGGTAGCAGCAGCAGGAGTAGTAGTAGTAGTAGTAGTAGGATTTGCCGTAGCAGTTTTATTAGTAGTAGCAATGCTACTTTCAGCAGTGGTTGAAGAAGTAGTAGCAATAGTAGCAGTAGCAGTAGTAGTAGCAATAGTAGTAATAGTACTAGTATTAGTAGCAGTAGTAGCAGTTGTAGCTACAAAAGTAGTAGTAGTAGTAGAACGTAGTAGGAACAGTCGTAGTCGCTGTAGTGTTAGGCGCAGTAGTTGTACTTGCAAGATTACTGCCACCAGTATAGTAGTAGTAGTGGTGGTAGTAATAGTAGTAGGAGTAGGAGTAGCAGTTGTAGCTCTAGTAGTAGTAGTCGTAACCATAGCAATAGGAGTAGCAGTAGCAGTAGGAGCAGTAGTAGCCGTAGTAGTAGCTATAGTAGTATTAGCAGTAGCAGTAGCAATAGTAGTGGCAATACCAGTAAGAGGAGTAGTAGTAGCAGCAGGATGCTACTAGTAGTAGTAGTAGTAGTATTAATTGTTGTTATTGTAGTCGTAGTAGTAGTAGCAGTAGTCGTAGGTGTAGCAGTAGTAGTTGTCGTAGTGGCTGTAGTAGTTGTTGTTGTAGTAGTAGTAGTAGTTGTTGTTGTAGCAGTAGTGTTAGCAGTAGCAGCTGCATCGACAGCAGCAGCCGCTGCGTTAGTATTAATTGCAGTAGCAATAGTGGTAGTATGAGTAGTAGTAGTAGTAGTATTAGTAGTAGTTGTACTATTAGCAACAGCAATGTTAGATTTTTTTGTGGCCGTAGTAGTAGTAGAAGCGGTACATGTTACAGTAGTAGTGGTAGTAGTAGTAGCATTACTACTTCTGGCAGAATTAATAGTAGGAATAATAGTAGTAAGAATTGTGGTAGTAGTAGTACTAGTAGTGGTAATAATAATAGTAGGAGTTATGGCAGTTGTAGTAGTAGTAATAGCTACTCTAGTAGAACTAGTAGTAGCAGTAGTTGTAGCTATTGTATTAGTAGTAGTAGAAATAGTTGGGGTAGTAGCTGGAGTAATAGCAGCAGTCGTAGTAGTAGCTGTAGTAGTAGTCGCTATAGTTGTAGTTGTAGTAGCTGTATTCACTATAGTAGCAGTAGTGCTAGTTGTAGCAATAGCATGAGTAGTAGTAGTAGCTTCAGTAGAAGTAGCAGTAATAAAAGTAGCAATAGTAGTGGTATCAGAAGTAGTATTAGTAGTTGCGGTAGTAGTAGCAGTAGCAGTTGTTGGAGTAGAAGCAGTAGGAGTAGTAGCTGTAGAAGTCGTGGCAGTTGCAGTAGTAGGACTAGTAGTTAGAGTAGTAGCTGTAGTAGTAGCAATAGTTGCATTAGTTACAGCAGCAACTGTAGTAGCTGTAGCAGTAGTAGGAGAAGTAGTAGCCATAATAGTAGTAGCCATGGTAGTAATAGCAACAGCAGCAGTAGTAGTAGTAGTAGTAACAGTTGCAGCAGGAGGAATAATAGTAGTTGTAGCTGCAGTTGTAGAAGTAGTTGCACTAGTAGTCTTATCAGTTGTAGGTGTAGTAGTTGGAATAGCAGTAGTAGGAGTAGTAGTTGTAGTAATAGCAGTAGCTGTAGTAGTAGCAGTAATTGTAAAAGCAATAGTGGAAGAAGCCATATTAGCATAAGTAGTTATAGCAGCAGTAGTAGTTGTTGTAGTAGCAGTAGTTGTAGTAGTACTTGTAAGAGTAGTAGTATTAGTAGCTATACCAGCTGAAGCAGTAGTCATAGTAGCAGTAGTTATAGTAGTAGTGACCATAGTTGTAGTACTACTAGCTATAGTAGAAGTAGTATTAGTAGCAGTAGCAGTAGCTATGGGAGTAGTAGTAGAAGTTGCTGTAGGAAAAGCAGTACCAATAGTTGTTGTTGTAGTAGTAGTAATACTAGTAGTAGTAGCTATAGTAGTTGTAGTAGCAGTGGTGGTAGTAGTGGTAGTGGTGGTGGTAGTGGCAGTAGTAGTAGTGGTGGTCGTATTAGTAGTAGCAGTAGCAGTTGTAGCAACAATAGTAGTACTAGTAGTAGTTGTAGTGGTAGTAGGAGTAGTCAGAGTAGCAGTCGTTGTTAGAGGAGTGGTAGTACGTGCAGTAGTAATACCAATAGTATAGTGGAAGTAGTAGTAGTAGTAGTATAATTACCAGTAGCTGTAGTGGTAGTAGTTTTAGTAGTAGTAGTAGAAGGAGGAGAAGTAATTGCAGTGGTAGTTGTTGTTGTTGTAGTGGTAGTAGTTGTAGTAGTAGTAGCAATAGAAGTAATAGTAGAAGCAATTGTAGTAGTAGTAATAGTAGTAGCAATAGTAGCAGTTGTTGTTATTGTAGTAGTAGCAGCAGTAATAGTAGTTCTAGTAGTAGTAAAAGTAGTAGTAATAGCATTAGTACTTGTAGTAGTAGTAGTACTAGTAGTATTAGTTGTAGCAATAGTGTAGTAGTTGTTATAGCAGTCGCAGCGGCCATTGTAGTAGTGGAAGTAATTGTAGTAGTAGGTGTTGGTATAGTAATACTGGTAGTAGTATTAGTTGTAATAGTAGTAATAGTGGCAAGAGTGGTAGTAGTAGTGGTAGTAGTAGTAGTACTAGTACAAGGAGCAATAGCAGTAGTAGTAGAAGCAATAGTAGTAGTAGTAGTAGTTGTTGTTGTTGTACTAGTAGTAGTAGTAGTAGTAGCAGTAGTATTAGTAGTAGTAGGAGTATTAGTAAGAAAAGGAGTAGGAGAAGGAGTAGTAGTAGGAGATGTATATGGGGAAGCAATATTAGTAGGAGTAGTAGTACGAGTAGTAGTAGCAGCAGTAGAAGTAATCGTAGCAATAGCAGTAGTCGTAGTAGTAGTAGTAGTAGTAGTAGTGGTAGTTGTGGTTGTTGTAGTAGTAGTAGCAGTAGTAGTAGCAGAAGATGTAGTCGTAGGAGGAGTAGTAGTAGTAGCCATAGTAGTAGTACCAGCAAGAGGAGTAGTAGTAGTTGTTGTAGTCATAATAGTAGTGGTAGTAGTAGTAGTAGAAGTAGTAGTAGTAGGAGTCGATGTAGCAACAGAAGTAGTAGCAACAGCAGCAGTAGTAGTAGTAATAGTGGTAGTAAGTGTAGTAGAAGGAATAGGTGTTGGAGGAGGAGGAGGAGGAGTAGTAGTAGTACTAGTAGTAGTTGAAGTTGTAGTAGTAGTTGTCGTAGTGCAAGTAGTAGCAGCAATGGTAGGAGTTGTTGGTGTAGTAGTAGTAGTAGTAGTAGTAGTATGAGTAGTTATAGCAATAGTTGAAGTAATAGTTGTTGTTGTTGTAGTAGTAGTAGTAGTAGTATTAGTAGAAGTAGTAGTTGTTGTATTATTAGTAGTTGTAGTCATAGTAGTAGTAGTAGTTATAGTAGTTGTTCTTGTAGTAGTTGTAGTAGGAGTAGGAGTGGTGGTGGTGGTGTGGTGGTGGTAGTAGTAGTAGTAGTAGTAGTAGTAGTTGTTGTTGTTGTTGTTGTTGTTGTTGTTGCAGTTGTAGTAGTAGGAGTAGTAGAAGGAGCAATAGCAGCAGTGGCATCAGTAGTTGTTGTAGTAGTAGTTGTTGTAGCAACAATACTAGTAGAAGTAGTAGTCGTCGCTGTTGTAGTAGAGGTAGTAGTAGCAATAGTAGAAATAGTAGCAGTAATAATTGATGTAGTAGTAGGTGTAGGAGTAGCAGTAGTAGTAGTAACAGGAGTAGTAGTAGAAGCAGTAGTAGTAATATTATTGGTTATAGTAGTAATAGTCGTGGTAATAATTGTAGTTGGAGCAATAGTGATAGTAGCAGTAGTAGTTGTCATTGTTGTAGTAGTAGTAAAAGTGGTAGTAGTAGTAGTAGTAGAAATAATAGTAATAGCAGTAATTGTAGTAGTACTAGTAGCAGTAGTAGTAGCCGTAGATGTAGTAGTAGTAATAGTAGTAGTAGTTGTAGTTGAAGTAGTAGTTGTAATAGTAGTAGCAGTAGCCGTAGAAGTAGTAGTACTAGTACTAGTGTTAGTAGTAATAGGAGTAGTTGTAGTTGTAGTAGTAATGGAAGTAGTTGGAGCAGTAGTTCTAATAGTAGTAGTAATAGTAGTATTAGGAGTAATAGCAGTCATTGTCGTTGTAGTTTAGTGGTTGTAGTAGTAATAGTAGCAGTAACAATAGTAGTATACTAGGAGTAGTGGGAGAAGTAGTAGTAGCAGTAGAAGTAGTAGTAGCTACAGTAGTAGGAATAATCATAGTAGTATTAGTAGTAGTAGTCGTACTAGTAGTAGCAGTAGCAGGAGCAGTAACAGTAGTAGTAGTTGTTGTTGTTGTTGTTGTTGTTGTTGTTGTAGTAGTAGTAGTAGTAGTAGTAGTAGTAGTAGTAGTAGTAGTAGTAGTAGCAATAGCAGTATTTGTAGCAGTAGTAGTTTTAGTAGTTGGAGTAGCAGCTGTAGTCTTAATAGTCGTAGTAGTTGTGTAGTAAAGTAGTAGGAGTAGTAGTAGTAGCAATTGGAGTAGTAGTAGTCGTAGCAGTAGTATTAGTAGTATTTCTAGTTGTATTAGTAGAAGTTGTAGGAGTAGTAGTGGTTCTAGTAGAAGTAGTTGTAGTAGTCTCAGTAGTGGTTGTGGTAGTAGTGGTAGTGGTAACAGTAGTAGTGGTTGTAGGAGTAGTAGTGGTAGTAGTTGTAGGAGTAGTAGTGGTAGTGGTAGTAGTAGCAGTAGTAGTAACAGTAGTAGTCAAAGTTGATGTAGTAGCAGTGGTAGTTGTAGTAGTAGTAGTAGTGGTTGTGGTAGCGAAGTCGCAGTAGTAGTAGCAATAGTTATTGTAGAAGCAATAGAGTAGCCATAGCTACAGGAAAAGTAGTTAAAGCAGTAGTAGTAATAGTATTTGTAGCAGTAGTAATAGGGGGAGCAGCAGTAGTAGTAGTAGTATTTGTAGTAGTAGTATTAGTAGTAGTAGTAGTAGTAGGAGTAGTAGTAATAGGAGTAGAAGTAGTAGTTGGAGTGGTAGCAAAAGTAGTAGTGTTAGTTGTTGTTGTCCCAGTAGGAGTAGTGATCATTGTTGTTGTTGTTGTAGTAGTAGTAGGAATTAGAGTACTTGTCGTACATAGGGTAGTAGTAGTAGTAGTAGCCGTGGCAATGGTCATAGTAGGCATAGTAGTAGTTGTAGTAATAGCGGTAGCAATAGTAATTGTAGTAGTAGTAGTCATAGTAGTAGCAATAGTACTAGTATTAGGAGTAGTAATAGGAGAAGTAGTGGCAGTTGTGCTAGCAAGTTGTGTAGTAACAATAGAAATAGTAGTGGTAGTTGCAGTAATAGTCGTAGTAGTAGTAGCAGTTGTAGCAGTAGTAGCAGTAGTAATGGTAGTGGTTATAGTCTCGTGAGTGATAGGAGGAGTAGTTGGAGTAATAATAGCAGCAGTTGCAGAAGTGGTAATTGGAGTTGTAGTAGTAGTAGCAGCAGCAGTTGTTGTAGTGGTAGTGGTGCTAGTAGTAGCGAAAGTAGTGGTAGAAGTAGTAGCATTAGTAGTAGCTATAGTTGTAGTAGCAGTAGCAGTAGTTGTATAAGGAGTAGTAACAATACTAGTAGTAGTAATAGAAGTAATAGTAGTAATAGTAAATAGTAGCAGTAGTAGTAGCAGGAGTAGTCGTAGTAGCAATATTTGTAGGAGTAGTAGCAAGAGGTGTAGTAGAAGTAGTAGTAGTAGCAGTGACAGTAGTAGCTGTAGTGGGAGTTGTAGTAGTAGTAGTAGTAGTGGTAGTAGTAGTTGTAGTGTCGGAGTAGTAGCAATAGTGGTAGTAGTAGAAGTGGTAGCAGTAGTAGCAGTAGTTGCATTAGCAATAGCTGTAGTAGTAGTTGTTGTTGTTGTTGTAGCCATAGTAGTACTTGTAGCAATAGTAGCAGTAGCAGTAGTAGTTATACTAGTAATAGTAGTACTAGAAGTAGCAATAGCAGTAGTAGTGCAGTCGTAGTAGCAGTATTAGTTGTAGCAATTGCAGTAGTAGTAGTAGTAGTAGTAGCATTAGCAATTGTCGTAGCAGATGGAGAAGTATTCGTAGTTGTAGTAGTAGGACCAGCAGAAGTAGAAAGAGTAGTTGAAGCAATGGTAGTAGTAGTTCTAGTGGTAGAAGTGGTAGAATTAGTAGTAGGACTAGAAGTTGCAGATGCATAGTAGTAGGAGTAACTATAGTATTAGTATAATTAGTACTAGTAGTACTTGTAGTAGTAGTCATTATTGTAGCAATAGTATCAATTGTAGTAGGAGTAGCAGTAGTAGTAATAATAGCAGTAGTAGTTGTTGTTGTTGTTGTAGTAGTCATAGTAGCCATAATAGTAGTAGTTGTAGTAGTAGAAGTAGGAGTAGCAGAAGTAGCAGTAGTGGTAGTACCAATAGTATAAGTTGTAGCAGTAGCAATAGTAGTAGGAGTAGTTGTAGCATTCGTAGCAGTAGTAGTAGGGGTACTAGTAGTAGTAGTTGTAGTAGTAGTAGTGGCAGTTGTAGCAGTAAAAGTAGCAGCAGCAGTAATAGGACGAGTCGTAGCAATAGTAGTAGTAGAAGTAATAACACTTGTTGCAGTTGTAGTAGTAGTAGTAGTATCAGTAGCAATAGCAGCAACAACAGTAGCTGTTGAAACAGTAGTAGTAGTAGTTGGAGTGCGAGTAGTAGGAGGAGTAGTAGTAGTAGTAGTTGTTGGTGTAGCTTTAGCAGCAGCAGCAGTAGTAGTAGTAGGAGTAGTTGGACTAGTAGTAGTAGTAGGAGAGGAGTAGCGATAATAGTACTCGTAGGAGAAGCATTAGTTATAGTAGCAGCATGAGTAGTAGTAAGAGTAGCGGGAGTAGTAGTATTGGCAAAAGTAGTAGTTGTTGTAGTAGTAGCTGCAGTAGCAATAGCAATAGCAGTAGCGGTAGCTGTACTAGTAGTCGTCATAGTAGTTGGAGTAGTAGTAGCAACATTAGTAGGGCTAGTAGTAGTAGGAGGAGTAGTAGCAGTAGTTGTAGTTGTAGTAGTAGTAGTAGTGAGATAGTACTAGTACTAGTAGTAGTAGTAGTACCTGTAGTAGTAGGAGTAGCAGTAGTGGCAGTAAGAGTAGTAGTAGTTGCAGTAGTAGTAGTAGTAGTGGAAGTAGTAGTATTAGTCATAGTAGTGGTAGGTGTCATAGCAGTAGCAGTAATCCGAATAGTAACAAAAGTAGTCGAAGTACGTGTAGTAGTAGTAGTAGCAACAGCAGTTGTAGTAGTTTTTGTAGCAGCAGTAGTAGCTCTTTTTGTTGTTTTAGTAGTAGTAGGGGTGAGAGTTGTAGTAGTAGTGGTGGTGGTAGTAGCAATAGTTGTAGTAGCTATAGTAGCAGTAGTTGTAGTAGTAGTAGTAGTTGAAGTAGTTGTAGCTGTAGCAAAAGTAGTAGTAGTAACAGTAATAGTCGGAGAAGCAGCAGTGGCGACACCATTTGTAGCAATAACAGTACTAGTAGAAGTTGTAGCGGTAGTACCAGTAGTAGTAGCCACATTAGTTGTAGCTGCAGAAATAGTAGTAGCCACAGTAGTAATTATTATAGTAATAGTAGCCACAGAAGTAGTAGCAGAAGTAGCTAAAGTAAAAGTAGCAGTAGTAATAATAGCATTAGTACGAACAACAGTGGTAGTAGTTGTAGCAGTTGTAGTAGAAGTAGTTGTAGTAGTAGTAGCGGTAGTAGTTGAAATAGTTGTAGCTGTAGTAGTAGTAGCAGTTGTGGCTGTAGTAGTAATAGCAATAGTAGTAGTAGCATTTGCCACAGTGGTAGTTGTTTTAGTAGTAGTAGCAATGGTAGTATGAGCAATTGTTGTAGAAGCATGAGTAGTAGCGGCAGTAGTAGTAATAGTAGTAGCAGCAATCATAATAGTAGTAGTAGCAATAGCAGCAATAGTAGTTGCAGAATTAGCAGCAGTAGTAGTAGAAGTAGTAGGAACAATGGTTGTCACTATAGTAGTAGGCACAATAATTATAGTTGCAAGAGTACTGCCACCAATAGTAGCAGTAGCAGTAGTACTTGTAGATGTAGTAGTATTACTTGTAACAATTGCAATAGTAGCAGTAGTAGAAGTAGGAGCAGTAGTGGCAGTGGCAATACTAGTAACAGTACTAGTAGGAATAGTAGGACTAGTCGCAGGATAGTACCAGTAGTAGTAGAAGTAGTAGTTGTTGTTGTTGTAGTCATACTAGTAGCAGCAATAGTAGTTACAGTAGTAGCCATATGAGTTGTAGTAGTAGTAGTTGCAGCAGTAGTGTTAGCAGCAGCAGCAGTAGTAATAGTTGTATTAGTAGTACTAGTAAAAGCAGTACTTGTAGTAGTAGCAACCGTAGTAGTTGTAGTAGTAGCAGCCGCAAGAGTAGAAGTAGTACGAATAGTAGTAGTAAGAGTTTTGGTAGTAGTAGTGCTAGTAATAGTAATAATGGTAGTAGGTGTTACGACAATTGTAGTAGTAGTTGTGGATACTGTGGTAGAAGTAGTAGTAGTAGTAGCTGTAGCAATAGCAATAGCAGCCGCAGTAGTTGTAGCTATAGTAGTAGTAGGAGTAGAAGCAGTTGGGGTAGTAGTTCTAGTAGTAGTAGCTGTCATAGTAGTAGCTGTAGTGGTAGTGGTAGTAGTAGTAGTAGAAGCAGTGGTAGAAGTAGCAGTACTAATAGTAGCAGTAGTAGTTGTGGCAAAAGTAGTAGTACTAGTTGTAGTGATAGTATAATATTTGTAGTAGTAGGAGTAGAACCAGTAGGTGTACTAGCTATAGCAGTTGTAGAAGTTGCAGTAGTAATAGTAGTACCTGTTGCAGTTGTAGTAGAAATGTCAGTCGTAGTAGTAGCTGTATTAGTTGCAGCAATAGTAGTAGTAGCTATAGGAGTAGTAGCAAATGTATTAGCGACAGTTGTAGGAGCCACGATAGTAGCAGCAGCAGCAATAGTACCAGCAGTAGTAGTAGTACTAGTAGTCTTCTCAGTTGTAGTAGTAGTAGTAGGAGTAGCAGTAGTAGGGATAGCAGTGGTAGTAATACTAGCAGCAGTAGCTATAGTATAGCAGTAGTAGCAGATTCCATATTAGCAAAAGCAGTAGTAGCAGTACCAGTAGCAGTAGTAGTAGTAGCAGCAGCAGTAGTAATAGTAGTAGCGGTAGTCATATTAGTACTAGAAGAAGTAGTAGCAGCAGTCATAAAGTAGTAGTAATAGTAGGAGTACCGGTAGGAGCAATAGACATACTTGTAGTAGATGTAGTAGCAGTTGTAGTAGTAGTAGTGTGGCAGTAGTCGTAGTAGTAGTCGTAGTACTAGCAGTAGCATTAGTAGTAGTAGCAGTAGCTATAGTAGTAGCAGTAGCACTTGTAGTAGGAATAGCAGTATAAGTAGCAGCAGTCGTATCAGCAGTAGTTGTAGCACTATTTGTATTAGTAGAAGCAGAAGTAGTTGTCGCAATAGTTGTAGTAGAAGTAGTAGTAGTAGTAGTAGTAGTAGTAGTAGAAGTAGTAGTAGTAGTAGCAGCAGCAGTAGTTGTAGCAGCAATGGTAGTACAAGTAACAGTATTAGTCATAGTAGTACTATTAGTTGTAGTGGTAGTTGTTATTGTAGCAATTGTGGTTGCGAAATTAGTACCAAAATTATTAGCAGTAGTAGTAGTAGTAGCAATAGTAGTTGCAAAAGTAGTAGCAAAATTAGTTGAAGCAAAAGTGACAGTTGTAGTAGCAAAAGTAGTCATAGTAAAAGTAGCATTAGTAGCAGTAGTAGCAGCAATAATTGCAGCAGTGGTAGTAGAAGTAGTAGTAGTAGTAGTAGTAGTTGTTGTAGCAGTAGTACAATAGTAGTAGTAGCAGTTGCCGTAATTGTAATAGTTGTAGCAGTAGTAGCGGTTGTTGTATAAGCAAAAGCTATAGAAAGAGGAGTAGTTGTAGCAGCAGCAGCGGCAGTAGTATATGTGCTGGTAGTAGAAGCAGTGGAAGCAGCAGTAGCAGTAGTAGTTGTAGTAGTAGTACTAGTAGTAGGAGTATTTGGAAGAATAGTAGTAGTATTAGCAATAGTACCAGTAGTATGGTAGTAGTTGCAGGAGTAGTACTAGTAGTAGTTGTTGTTGTTGATGTAGAAAGTTGCAGTAGTTGCAGTAGTTGTATTAGTATCAGTAGTAGTAGTAGTAGCTATAGCTCTAGCCATAGTAGCAATATTATTATTATTAGTAGTAGTAGTAGTAGTTGTTGTTGTTGTTGTTGTAGTAGCAGTAGCAGTAGTAGTAGTAGTAGTAATAGCTGCAGCAATAGTAGTAGTTGCAGTAGTAATAGCATCAGCAGCAGTAGAAGTAGTTGTCATAGCAGTAGCAATAACAACAACATTAGTAGTAGTACTAGTAGCAGCTGTAGGAGTAGCAGTCGTAGTAACAGTAAGAGTTGGAGTTGTGGTAGTAGTAGTACTAGTAGTAGTAGTAATAGTAGTAGGAGTGGTGGTAGTTCTAGTAGTAGTAGTAGATGTTGTAGTTGTAGTAGTAGTAGTCTTGGTATCTGCAGCAATAGTTGTGGTTGAAGGTGTACTAGTAGTTGCAGAAGGAGTAGTATTGGTGGTAGTAGCCATAGTAGTAGTAGCAGTAGCAGTAGCAGTAGTAGCAGTAGTAGTTATTGTTGTTGTTGTTGTAGTAGTAGCAGTAGCAGTACTAGGGGTAGCAGTAGTAGGAGTCGTAGCAAAAGTAGTAGTAGGAGAAGCAGTGGTGGTAGAAGCATTAGTAGCAGTTGTAGCAGTAGTTGTACTAGTAGTCATTATTGTCGCAGTAGTAGTAGTAGTTGTAATAGTTGTAGTAGTTGTGGCAATTGTAGCATTAAGAGGCGTAGTATTAGTGGTTGCAATAGTAGTAGTAGTGGTAGTTGCAGCAGTAGCTGTAGTAGTAGTAGTAGTAGTTACAGTAGTAGTAGTGGTGATAGTAGTAGTAGCAGTCGTGGCAAGAGTAGTAGTTGGAGTAGTAGTAGCATCAGTAGTTGAAGTAGCGATCGGAGTAGTAGTAGTAGTTGTAGCAATTATAGCAGTGGTAGTATTAGTAGTAGACATAATAGCAATAGTAGTAGCAGCTGTAGTAGATGTATGTAGGAGCAATGGCAATAGTTGTATGAGTAGTAGAAGCAGTAGTAGTAGTAACAGTAGTAATTGCAGTAGCAGTAGTCATAGTATTAATAGTAGTAATAGTAGTAGCAGTAATAATAGTAGTGGCAGTAGTAATAGCAGTAGAAGTAGTAATAGTACAAGTAGTAGTAATAGTAGTAGTAGTAGTGATATTAGTAGTAGCCGCAGTGGTAGTAGCAGTAGTAGTAGGAGTAGTCGTAGTAGCTGTAGTTGTACGAGGAATAGTTGTTGTAGTAGAAATAGTAGTAGTAGCAATCACATTAGTAGCAGTAGTGGCAGTAGTAGTAGCAGCAACAACAGTAGTTGTAGTAATAGTAGTAGTAGTTGTTGTTGTTGTTGTTGTTGTTGTTGTTGTAGTAGTAGTAGTAGTAGTAGTAGTAGTAGCAGCAGCAGTAGTACTAGTAGCAGTAGAAGCAGTAGTACTAGCAGCAATAGGAGTAGTAGCAACATAGATGTAGCCACAGTAGTAGTCATTGCAGTAGTAGCATTAGTAGTAAGAGTAGTAACTATGGTTGCAGAAGTAATAGTAGTTTTAGCGGTATTAGCAGTATTAGCAGAAGCGGTTGTAGTAGCAGCAGTAGCAGCAGCAGTAGCAGTTGTAATAGTAGTATTAGTAGCAGTAGGAGTAGTAGTTATAGTAGTAATAGAAGCAGTGAGTGTAGTGGCAGTATTGGTAGTAATAGTAGTAGTAGCATTAGCAAGTGTAGTAGTAGTTAAAGTATTAGTCACAACAGAAATAGTAGTATTAGCAGTAGCAGTACCAGTAGAAGGAGTTGCAACAGTGGTAGAAGTAGTAGTAGTCGTAGTAGTCGTAGTAGCAATAGTGGCCGTAGTAGTAGTTGTATTTTGTGTTGTAGTAGTAGTAGTTGTAGTAGAAGTAGCAGTAGCAAAAATAGTGGTAGCATTTGTAGTAGCAGTAACAGTAGCAGTAGTTGTACTAGCAGTGGTAGTATTGGGACTAGAAGAAGTGGTAGCATTAGTAACAGTAGATGGAGTAGCAGTAGCAGGAGTAGTAGTAGTTATTGTTGTTGTTGTTGTTGTTGTTGTTGTTGTAGGACTTGCAGAAGTAGCAGTAGTAGAAGTAGTAGTAGGAGAAGTATTAGTGGAAGAAATATTAGTAGTAGTAACAGTTCTAGTAGCAGCGGTAGTAGTAGAACTGGTAGCAATAGTAGTATTAAAAGTCGTCATAGTAGTAATAGTAGTAGTAGTTGTTGTTGTTGTAGTAGTAGTTGTGGCAGTTGCAGTAGGAGGAGGTTTAGTAGTGGTAGTTGCAGCTGTAGCAGGAGTAGTAGTAGCAGGAGCTGCAGTAACAGTAGTAGTGGTGGTAGTAGTAGTAGCAACAATGCTTGGAGGAGGAGTAGTAGAAGTAGCAATAGGTGTAGTAGTAGTAGCAGCAGCAGTAATAGTAGTAGTAGTAGTGGTAGTAGTAGTAGCAGAAGTAGTAGCAGTTGTAGTAGTTGCAGTTATAGTAGCAGTAGCTGTGGTTGTAGGGTAGTAGTAATAGTAGTTGTTGTAATGTTAGTAGTAGTAATAGTAGTAGCAGTAGTGATAGTAGTAGTAGTAGTAGTTGTTGTTGTAGTTGTAGGAGGAGTAGCAGTAGGAGTAGTAGTAGCAATAGCTGTGGCAGCAGTAAGAGTAGTAGTGGCAGTAGTAGGAGGAGTAGTCGTAGTAGTAGTAGTTATACGAGGAGTATTTGCCGGAGTAGTAGGGGAAGTAGTAGTACTAGCTATGATGGTTGTAGTAGTAGTGGCAGTAGTAGCAGTAGGAGTAGTAGTAGTACTAGCAGTAGTAGTAGTGTCGTAGTAGCGGTAGTAGTAATAGTTGTTGTTGTTGTAGTAGTAGTAGTAGTATTAGTAGCAGTAGCAAAAGTAGTAGCAGAAGTAATAGTAGCAGCAGTAGTAGTAGTAGCAGTAGTTGTAGGCGTAGTGGTTCTGGTAGCAATAATAGTAGCAACAGTAGTAGTTGTAGTACTAGTAGTAGTTGTAGTAGCTGTAGTAATACTAGTAACAGTGGTAGCAAAAGTAGTAGCAGTAGCAACAGTAGTAGTAGTATTATTAGTAGCAGTTGCAGTTGCAGCAGCAGTAGTAGTAGTAGCAGCAATAGTCACAGTAGTAGTACTAGTAATAGTAGCAGCAGCAGCAGTAGTAGGACTATTAGCCATAGCAATTGCCGTAGTACATGTACTAGTGGTAGTAGTGGCCATTGCCGTAGCGGTAACAGATGTAGTTGTAGTTGTTGTAGTAGTAGCCGCAGTTGTAGTAGTAGGAATAGTAGTAGTAATGGAAGTAGCGGTAGTAGTGGTTCAAGTAGTAGTTTCAATAGTAGGACTAGAAGTAGCAGAAGCAATAGTAGTAGGAGTAGGGGTAGTGTTAGTAGTAGTAGTACGAGTAGTAGTAGTTGTAGTACTAGCAGTGGTAATAGTAGCATCATAGTAGCATAGTAGTAGTAGCAATAGTTGTACAAAAAACAAAAGTAGCGATAGCTGTAGTAGTTGTAGTAGTAGTAGTAGATGTAGGAGTATTAGTAGTTGCTGTAGTAATAGCAGTAGTAGTCGTAGTAGTTATTGTTGTAGTACTAGCAGTAGCAATAGTAGTAGTTGTTGTTGTAGCAGCAGCTGTAGTAGTAGTTGTTGTTGTAGTATTAGCAGTAGCAGCAGTAGCAGCAGTAGTAGTTGTTGTGGTAGTAGTAGTAGATGTGGCAATAATATTAAGAGTAGTAGCAGTGACAATAGAACGAGTAGTAGTAGCAGTAGTTGTAGTAGTAGTTGTAGCAGTTTTCGCAGGAGCAGTAGTTGTAAGTAGTTTTAATAGTAGTAATAGTAGAAGTAGTAGCAGTTGTAGTAGTAATAGTGGTAGTAGTTGTTGTTGTAGCAGAAGTATCAATAGTGGTAGCCATCGTATTAGCAATAGCAGTAGTAGTAGGGGTAGTTGTAGTAGTAGCAGTAGTAGCAGTAGTTGTAGTAGTAGGATAGTAGTAGTAGTAGAAGCAGTAGTAGTAGTAGTGGCAACATTAGTAGCAGTAGTTATAGTATCAACAGTAGTGGGAGTATTAATAGTAGTTGTCATAGTAGTAGCGGTACTAGTACAAGTAGTAATAGTAGAAGTTACGGTAGTAGTAGTAGTATTGGTAGTGGTAGTAGTAATAGTTGTAATAGTAGCATTAGTAGAAGCAGTAGAAGTATAGTATTATAGTAGTAGTGTAGTAGAATTAGCAGAAGTAGATGTAGCAGAAGTTGAAGTAGTAGGGATAGCAGCAGCAATAATAGTAGCAAGAGCAATTGTAGCAGTAGGAGTACTAGTTGCATTATTAGTAATAACTGTAGCAGTTGTAGGAGTGGTAGTAGTAGTAGCAGCAGCAGTAGTAGTAGTAGTAATAGTAGTAATTGTATTAGAAGTACTAGCAGCAGAAGTAGTATTTGCTATAGTAGTAGTAGCAGTAGCAGCATTAGTAGTAGGAGTAGCAATAGTGGTGGTGGTGGTGGTAGTAGTAGTAGTAGTCGTAGTAGTAGAAGTAGTAGTAATTGTAGTAGCAGTAGCAGCAGTAGCAATTGCCGTCATAGCAGTAGTCGTAGAAGAATTATGAGTTGTAGTAGTAATAGGAGTAGTATTAGTAGTAGAAGTGGTAGTACAAGTGGTAGTTGCAGTAGTTGTAGTAGTAGTGCTAAGCTGCTTTAATAGTAGTAATATTAGTAGTAGTTATTGTATTAGTTGTGTTAGTAGTAGTTGAAGTAGTAGGAATAGTAGTAGTAGTAGTAGTAGTAGCAATAGTAGTAGTAGTAGTAGCAGCAGTAGCAGTAGCAGATGTAGTTGTAGTAACTGTAGTAGTAGGAGTAGTAGTTGTGGTAGCTGTAGCAGCAGTTGTAGTAGTGTAATAGTAGTGGTAGGAGTAGTAGCAGTAACAGTAGTAGGAATAGTAGCGAAACCAATAGTAGTTGTTGTAGTAGCAGTAGTAGTAGTAGTAGTTGTAGTATTTGTACTAGCAGCAATAGTAACAGAAGTAGTAGTTGTAGTTGTAGTAGGAGTGAGAGTAGCAGTAGTAGTGGTAGTAATAGTAGTAGTAGTAGCAGTACGAGTCATAGTAGCAGCAGTAGTAGTAGTCAAGGAAGTAGTTGTGGCAGTAGCATAAGTAGTACTAGTAGTTGTTGTAGCAGTAGTAGTGGTGGTTGTGGGAGTAGTAATAGTAATAAGCTGTAGTTGTATCAGTCGTGGTAGTCGTAGTAGTATTGAAAGTAGTAATAATTCCAGTACTAGTAGCAATTGGGGTAGTAGGAGTAGTAGTAGTTGCAATAGTAGTAGGAATAATAATAGCAGTAGTAGCAGTTGTAGTAGCAGTAGTAGAAACAGTAGTAGTGGTAGTAGTTGTAGCAGTAGCCGGAGTAGTAGTTGGAGCAGTATTTGTAGCAGTATTAGAAGTAGTGGTAGGAGTAGCAGTAGTAGTAGTTGCCGTAGTAGTTGTTGTTGTAGCAGTACTAGCAGTAGTAGTAGAAGTATTAGCCGTAGTTGGAGTTGTAGTAGAACTAGTAGTAGTAACAGTAGTAGTAGTGATAGTTGTAGCAATAGTGGCAGTAGTAGTAGTAGTAGTATTAGTTGTAATTGTAGTAGCAATAGTAGGAATAGAAGCTATAGGGGTAGTAGCCGTACTAGTTGTAGTAGACGCAAAAGTAGCAGTGGCACTACTAGAAGTAGCAGTAGCAGTAGCACTAGTAGCAGCAACAGTAGCATTATTTGCAGCAGCAGTAGTTGTAGCAGTGGTAGTAGTAGTGATCTCAATAGTAGCGGTAGCAGTATTAGAAGTAGCAGTAGTAGTGGTTGTGACTGTAGCAGTAGCAGTAGTAGTTGTAGAAGCAGTAGCATTTGCAGCAGTAGCAGTAGCAGTAGTAGTAGAAGTAGCACTAGTGGTCGTGGTAGGTGTAGTAGCAACAGTAGTAGCGATAGCAATTATAGGAGTAGCGGTAGCAGGATTTTACATTAGCTATCATAGTAGTAGCAGTAGGAGCAGTAGTCGCAAAAGCAGTATTAGAAATAGTTGTTGTAGTAGTAGTTGTTGTTGTAGTAGCAGTTGTGGTAGTAGTAGTAGTAGTAGCAGTAGTTGTAATTGTAGCACATGTCATTGTCGTCATTGACGTAGCCGCAACACCAGCAGTACCAGCAGTAGTAGTATTAGTTGCAGTAGTTGTAGTGACAGTTGTAGCAGTAGCGATAGTAGCAGACGTTGTAGAAGTACTAGTAGTCATAGTAGTAGTTGAAGTCGTAGAAGCGGCAGCTGTAGTAGTAGTAGCAGTAGTCATAGTAGTACTTGTTGTAGTAGCAGTAACAGGAGTAGTTGTAGTGCGAGTAGTAGTAGCAATAGCTGTAGTAGTTCTAGTAGTAGTAGTATTCATAGTAGTGGTAGTAGCAGAAGGAGTAGTTGTAGTTGTAGTAGTAGCAATAATAGTAATAGTAGTTGTAGTAGCAGTAGTAGTTGTAGCAGAAGTAGTAGTAGTGGTAGTAGTAGTATTAGTAGCAGTAGTAGTCATAGTAGTAGTAGAAGTATTAGTAGTAGCAGTACTACTTGTAGTATTAGTAGTTGTAGCCCTAATAGTAGTTATAATGGTAGTAGTATTAGTAGCAGAAGTAGTACTAGTAGCAGCATTAGTCATTGCAAAATTAGTAGTAGTGTAGCAGCAGTTGTAGTAGCAGAAGTGCAAGTTGTAGGAGCAGAAGTAATAGCATAGGTAGTTGAAGTAAAGTAGCAGTAGCAGTAGTAGTAGCTATAGTAATATTAGGACTAGTAGGAGTAGCAGCGGTAGTAAGAACGCAAGCAGTAGTATAGAGGAGTTATGTACGCAGTAGTAAGCTATATGTAGTAGCAGTTGTAGTAGTAGTAGTAGTAGTAGCAATTGCCATAGTGCTATCCATTTTAGTAGTAGTAGTAGTACAAGTATGAGCCGTAGTTGTAGAAGCAGGAGTAGTAACAGTAGTAGTACGAGTCATAGTAGTTATTGTAGCAGTAGCAATGGTAGTATCGGTAGGAGTAGGAGCAGTAGTGGTAGTAGCAAGAGTAGTACCATTAGTTGTAGTGGCAATAGTAGTAGCTATAGTAGTATTAGTTGTAGCAGTAACAATAGTAGTTGCAATATTAGTAGGAGTAGCAGTAGTAGTAGCAGGATAGTAACAGTAGTACTAGCAGTAGTATCAGTAATTATGGTTCTAGTAGTCATAGTAGTAACAGTAGCAGTTGTAGTAGCAGTAGTAGGAGATGAAAAAGCAATAGTAGTTGTAGTAGTACTAGGAAGAGTATAAGTCTCAATAGTAGTAGGCGCAGTAGTTGCAGTTGCAGGAGTCCTGCCCCCAGTAGTAGTAGTAGTAGTAGTAGTTGTTGTTGTTGTTGTTGTTGTTGTAGTAGTAGTAGTAGTAGTTGTTGTTGTTGTTGTAGTAGTAGTAGTAGTAGTAGTAGTAGTAGTAGTAGTAGTAGTAGTAGTTGTTGTTGTTGTTGTTGTTGTAGTAGTAGTATTAGAAGTCCAGTATTGTAGTAGCTATAGTAGTAGTAGTTATAGCAGTAGCAATAGTTGTAGCAGTAGCAGTAGGAGAGGTAGTGGTAGTAGCAGGAGTAATGCCATCAGTAGTAGTAGTATTAGTAGTAGTTGTAGCAGTGGCAATAGTAGTAGTCGTAGTAATTATGGTTGTTGTTGTAGTCGTAGTAGTCATAGCTGGTCGTAGTAGTAGAAGTAGTTGTAGTAGTTGTTGTTGTAGTACTAGCTATAGCAGCACCAGCAGCAAGTGCAGTAGTAGTGGTAGTACTAATAGGAGCGGCAATTGTAGTAGTATTAGTAGTAGTTATAGTGGTGTTAGTAGCTACAGCAGTAGTAGATGTAGTAGTAGCATTAGTAGTAGTAGAAGCGGTACTTGTAGCAGTAATAGCAGTAGCAGCATCAGTAGTTGTAGTAGCAGCAGCCGTAGTAGCAGTATTGGTAGCAGCTGCAGGAGTAGTAGTATTAGTAATAATAGTAGTAAGAGTTGCGGTAGTAGTAGTACTAGTAGTAGTTATAATATTAGTAGGAGTTATGGTAGTTGTAGTAGTACTAGTTGTTGTTGTAGTAGAAATAGTAGCTGGAGTAGTACTAGCTGTAGTAGTAACACAAGCGGTAGTAGTAGTAGTAGCTATTGTGCTAGTGGGAGTAGAAGCAGTTAGAGTAGTAGTTGTTGTCATAGTTGCAGTCGTAGAAGTAGTTATAGTAGTTGTTGCTGTAGTTGTAGTAGTAGTAGCTGTAGTTGTAATAGCTATAGTCGTTATAGTTGCTGTAGTGCTAGTAGATGTCGCAGTAGTAGAAGTAGCAGTAGTAATAGTAGCAATAGTAGTTGTGGCAGAAGTAGTAGCAGTTGTAGTAGCAGTAGTAGTTGCAGTAGTAGTGGTTGGAGGAGAAGCAGTAAGAGTAATAGTTGTAGCAGTTGTAGCAGTAGTAGTAGCAACACTAATAGTTGCCAATGTAGTTGTAGCAGCAGCAGTAGAAGTAGCAGTAGCATTTGCAGCAGTAGTAACAGTAGTAGTACTAGTAGTTATGGTAGTTGTAGTAGTAGTAATAGTATGGGTAGCAGTAGTAGGAGTAGTAGCAAAAA
The DNA here is from genome assembly GCA_005019695.1 of Trichopus zeylanicus subsp. travancoricus. Classification (NCBI taxonomy): domain Eukaryota; kingdom Viridiplantae; phylum Streptophyta; class Magnoliopsida; order Dioscoreales; family Dioscoreaceae; genus Trichopus; species Trichopus zeylanicus. Next base: position 17,009 of record RXID01016296.1, on the reverse strand, counting down.
CAATATTAGTAGTAGTAGTTGCGGTATTAGTTGTTGTTGTACTAGTGGTAGTTGTAGTAATAGTAGTGGCTATAGTACTAGTAGTAGGGGAAGTCATAGAAGTAATAGAAATAGTAAGAGAAGTAGTATTACTTGGAGTAGAACTCGTAACAGTAGTAGCTGTAGCTATAATAAGAGAGGCAGTAGCCGTAGTAGTAGTCATAGTAGTAGTTGAAGTTGTAGAAATAGCAGCACTAGTAGTAGTAGCAGTAATCATAGTAGTAGTTGTAGCAGTAGCAGTAGTAGTAGTAGCCGTAGCAGTTGCAACAACAACAATAGTAGTAGTAGTAAGAGTAGTAATAGTAGTAGTAGTAGTAGTAGTAGTATTAGTTGCAATAGGAGTTGTAGTAGTAGTAGTAATATTAGTAGCAGCAATTTTAGTAATAGCAGGGGTAGTAGTAGTAGTATTATTAGTTGCAGAAGTCGGTGCAGAATTAGTAGTGGTAGTAGCTACTGTAGTAGTAGCACAAGTAGTACTAGTAGGAGCCAAAGTAGTAGCAGTAGGAATAATAGCAGCAGTAGTAGTAATAGTAGTAAAGGCAGTGGTAGTAGTGTTAGTAGTAGTAGCTGTAGTAGAAGTAGTAGTAGTAGGAGCAGTAGTAGTAGCAGTTGCCATAGTGGTAGTAGTTTTAGTAGTAGCAACTATACTAGTATGAGTAGTAGTTGTAGAAGTAATAGTAGTAGCAGCAGTAATAGTATTAGTAGTTGTGGCAACAATAGTACTAGTGGTAGCAGAAGCTGTAGTAGATGTTGCAAAAGCAGTAGTAGTAGTCGCATTAGAAGTAGGCGTGGTATTAGTAGTGGTTGTAGTACTACTACTAGTACTACTAGTAGTAGTGGTGGTAGTAGTAGTAGTGTTAGTAGTAGTAGTAGTAGTAGTAGTAGTAGTAGTAGTAGTAGTGTTAGTAGTAGTAGTAGTAGTAGTAATAGTAGAAGTAGTAATAATAGTAGTGGGGGTAGTAGTACTAGTAGTTGTTGTTGTAGCAGCAGTAGCAGTACTAATAGAAACAATAGTAGTAGTAGTGGTGGTGGTTATAATTGCAGTTTAGTAGTAGTAGTGGTCGCATGCTGCAATAATAGTAGCAGCAACAGTAGTAGTAGTAGTCATAGTTTAGTAGTAGTAGTATTAGTGGGGTTTTAGTTTCTCCGTACTGTAGTATAATAGTAGTAGTAGTAGTACTTGCAGTTGTAGTAATAGTAGTTGTTGTAGCTGTTGTAGTAGGAGTAGTAGGAGCAATAGTAATAGTAGTAGTAGTAGTGGTGGTAGTAGTAGTAGTAGTAGGAGCAGTAGTAATAGTAGTAGGAGCGGTAGTAATAGTAGTAGTAGCAGTAGCAGTAGTAGTAATAGTAGTAGTTGTAATAGTGGTAGTTGTAGTAGAAGTAGCAGTAGTAGTAGGTGTAGGAGTGGTAGTTATAGTAGTAGTAGGAGTAGTAGTAGTAGTAGTAGTTGTAGGAGTGGTAGTAGTAGCAGCAGTAGCAGTAGTAGTAGGTGTAGGACTAGTAGTGACAGTAGTAGTAGTTGTTGTTATTGTTGTAGTTGTTGTTGTTGTTGTAACAGCAGCAGTAGTAGTTGTAGTGGTAATGGGAATAATATTAGTTGCAGTAGTAAGAGTAGAAGTATTAATTGTAGTTGTAGTAGTAGTAGGAAGTGTACTTGTAGTTGTAGAAGTAACAGTAGTAGTAGTACTTGGAGTAGGAGATGGAGTAGGAATAGTAGTAGTAGTAGTAGTAGCAGTAGTAGTGTTAGGAGGAGTGGGAGTAGGAGTAGTAGTAGAAGTAGTAATTGTAGTAGTAGTACTAATGGTTGTAGCATAAGTTGCAGGAGCAACAGAAGCAGTTGTAGTAGAAGTAGAAAAAGCAGTAGTTGTAGCAGTACTAGTACTTGCAGAAGGGGTAGTAGTAGCACTCAAAGGAGCAGTAGTAGTAATATAAGAAGAAGCACTTGTGCTAGTTGTAGTAGCAGTAGAAGCAACAGTAGTTGTAATATAAGAATAAGCACCAATGCTTGTTGCAGTAGCAATAGAAGTAGTAGCACAAATAGTAGTAGTAGTAGTAGTATAGCAGCCGTTGTAATAGTAGTAGTAGTAGTAGCAGCAGGCCTGGTAGTAGTCATATTAGTCATAGTAGTTGTACAAGGACTAGTAGTAATAGTAGTAGTAGCCGTAGTGGTAATAGTACTAGTAGTAGCCGCAGCAGCAGTAGTAGTCATAGTAGCAGCAACAGTATTAATAGCTGCAGTAGTAGTAGCAAAAATAATAGTGGTTGTTATAATAGCAAAAGCAGTAGTAGCTGCAGTAGTACCAGTACTAGTACTAGTAGCAGTAGTAGTAGCTGCAGTAATAGTAGTAGTAGTAATAGTAGTAGTAATGGTAGTAGTATTATCATAAGTAGTTGCAGTAGTACTAGTAGTTGTTGTTGTAGTAACAGGAGTTGTTGTACCGGAAGTAATACCAGTAGTACTAGTGATCATAATAGTCGAAGCGACAGTAGTTGTAGTAGTAGTAGTAGCAGCAGGAGAAATAGTAACAGTTGTAGTTTTAGTAGCAGTAGAAGCAATAGTAGTAGTAGTAGTTGTTGCAGTAGTAGTTATAGCAGTAGTAGTCATAGTAGTAGTTGTTGTTGTTGTAGTGGTAGCAGTAGTAGTAGTTGTTGTTGATGTAGCAGCAACAACACTAGTAGAAGTGGTTATAGTAGTTGTAGTAGTGGTAGAAGTAGTAGCCGCAGTAGTAATAGTAGCAGTAGTAGTAGAATTTATAGTTATAGTCATAGTAATAGTAGCAATAGTAGTAGCAATAGCAGAGGTACCGAGAGAAGTAGCATTAGTTGTAGGCTTGGTAGTAGAAGTAGTAGTTGAAACAGTCACAATAGTAGTAATAGTTGAAGTTGTAGCAGTAGTAGTAGTAGTTGCAACATTAATAGCAACAACAGCAGGAGGAGTAGTAGTAGTACTTGCTGCAACAGCAGTAGCAGTAGTTGTAGTAAAAGTAGTAGTAGTACTAGTACTAGTAGCAGCAGCAGCAGTAGTAGTAAAAGTTGCAGTAGTTGTTATAATAGTAGTAGTAATAGTAGTTGTGGTAGTAATAGTAGCAGCAGTGGTAGTAGTAGTAGGAGCAATAGTAGTTGTAGCTGTAGTATTACTACTACTACAAGTGGTAGTAGTAATCGTAGTACTAGTAGTACCCGTAGTAGTAGTAGTAATAGTAGTAGTAATACTAGTTGTAGTAGTAGTTATTATTCTAGTAGTAGTAGTAGCGGTAGTAGTAGTAGTCAAAGCATTCGTAGCAGTAGAAGTAGTAGTAACAGCAGCTGGCATTGTAGTTGTACTAGTAATAGTAGTAACAGTAGTAGTAGCTATAGTAGCAGTAGCAACAACAGCAGCAGCAATAGTTGTAGTAGTAGTCATTTTGAAGTCGCAGCAGCAACAATAGTCGTAGTAGCAGTAGTAGTTGCAGCAGTAGTTCTTGCAACAGTGGTAGTAGTAGCAGTATTAGTAGTAATAGTTGTAGCACTAGTAGCAATAGTAATGGTAGTAGGAGTTGTAGTAGTAGTTGTTGTTGCGGTACTACTATTGGTTGTAGCAGTGGTAGTAGCAGCAAATGTAGTAGCAGTAGTACTAGTAGTAGTAGTAGTTGAAGCAGCAAAAGTGGTAGATGTAATACTAGTTGCAATAGTAGTAGTAGTAGAAGAAATAGTAAGAGTAGTTATAGAAACAGCAGCAGCAACAATAGTAGTAGTAGTAGTTATTGTTGTTGTCGCAGTAGTAGTAGTAGAACATCAATAGCAGCACTAGTAGAAATAGTAGTAGTAGTAGTAGTAGTAATAGTAGTAGTAGTAGTACTAGTAGTAGTGGCGACAGTAGTAACAGCCGAAATAGTAACAACAGCAGTAGTAGTAGCATTTATAGCTGTGTCGTAGTAGTAGTAGCAGTAGTTGTTATTGTAGCAGTTGTAGTAGTAGCAACAAAACAGCAGTAGTAGGAGCTATTGTAGTAGTACTAGGAGTAGCTATAGTAGTGGTAGTAGTAGTAGAAGAAATAGTAGTAGTAGTTGTTGCAGTAGCGATAGCTGTGGTAGTAGCAAATATAGTTGTAGCAGCAACAATAATAGTAGTAGGAGTAGTAGTCGTAGGAGAAGTAGTAGTAGTAATAGTAGTAGTGTTAGCAGTTGTAGCAGAAGTAGTAGCATAAGTAGTGGTAGTAGAAGCAGTAGTTGTAGTAGTAGCAGAAGTAGTAGTTCGAGGAGTAGTAGTAGTAGTCGTTGCAGTAGTTGCTGTAGCAGTAACAATAGTTGTAGTAGAGTAGTAGCAGCTATAGTAGCAGTAAGAGGAGTAGTAGGAGCAGTAGGAGTAGTTGGAGTGGTAATAGTAGTAGCAGTAGTAGGAGTGAGAGTTGTGGCAGTATTGGTAGTAATTGTCGTAGTAGTGGAAGTTGTAGGAGCGGTACCTGCTATTATAGTTTTAGTGGTCGCGGTAGTAGAAGTAGTAGCAACAGTAGTAGCAATAGCAGTAGAATGACTAGCATTATTACTACTAGTAGTAGTGGTAGTAGTAGTTGTTGTTGTAGTAGTAGTAGCAGTAGTAGTAGCGGTAGCGGTAGTAGTAGGAGTAGTTATCGTCGCAGTTGCGATAGCAATAGTAGCAATCGCTGTTGTTGTGAATTAGCAGCAATAGTGATAGTTACAGTAGTAATTGTAGTAGTAATAGCAATAGTAGAAGTTGTAGCGGTAACAATAATAGTAGTAGTAGTAGTTATAATAGAAGAAGTTGTAGTAGTAGTACTAGGAATAGTAGTAGGAGCAGAAGGAGTTGAAGTAGTAGTAATAGTAGTAGGTGTAGTTGGAGTAGTAGTACTAGTTGGAGTAGGAGTAGTAGTAGCAGTAGGTTAGTTGTAGTAGCTAGGGTAGTAGGAGGCATAGTAGTAGTAGTAGTAGTATTAGTAGGAGTAGTCGTAGGAGTAGTACCAGCAACAGCTGTAGTAACAGAATTAGCAGTAGCAGAAGTACTTGTAATCGTAGAAGTATGGGATACACTAGGGGAGCCCAGCGGCAAGTTTGATTACTATGTACACTACAAACCCCCTGCATCCTTTTACTATGACTATCCTACTCCAAGTCGCCCCACATGGGACGATGATGAAGCGGAGCAAATAGACCCACCTTCTCCCAAGCCTAGTAAAGAAGGTTACTCCAGCTCCACCCCGATCTCTAACATCATTGCTACAGGATATGAGGAAGAACCAGAAATGGAGTATGCGGCCCTAAAGGAACTGATCGAACAATTGTACACAAATACATTGACTTCGGCGGCATCCCCAAATAGGCCATACATGCCCCCTGAAGATGTTACAATGGGTCCTCCAGGATATCCACCAGCAACCAACCTAAACCCATCAACGTCTCGGACAAAACCAATGCTTGAACAAAGAAGCCGGGGGAGCTTCAAGCGAGGAGGCAACAATGAAATGTGGACTCTCCCGTCCGCACAACAGAATGGTGGGGCCATGTTCGTAATTCCAGAACAGCTGGGACTCTTCGATGATGCATTTTCCAGATGGGAAGCCATCACCAGAAATCATGTCTCGGGCATAGGGTTCACAGACACTCGAGACAAAATTGAATACATGGAGAACCTCCTTGGTGAAGTAGAAAGACTCGCATGGGTGCAATGGCGCATGATGTACAGAGGAGAATACCAGGCTATCATTGCGATCGGCAAAGGAAGGGAGGGAACCCAGAATATCCTATCGCAGATGAGGAGAGTGTTCTCATTGGAAGATCCAACCCAAGGGTCGACCATGGCTCAAGATGCGGCATATAGGGACTTAGAAAGACTTTCTTGTGAAAATTTTAAAGATATTGTCCTTTATATAAATGACTATCTCAGGTTGGCAGCAAAAATAGGAAGGCTATTCATTGGCACTGAGCTATCAGAGAAGTTCTGGATGAAGATGCCAAGCGAGCTGGGCCGACGAATGAAAGCGGCCTTCGACCTGAGGTACCCAGGAGTAAATGTCGGGGTAATACCCCGAGTCCTATTCGCCTACAAGTACTTGGAGGAGGAGTGCAAGGATGCTACGTTCAAAAGGTTCGTCAAAGATCTTTCCTTTTGCAGCAAAATTCCATTCCCAGGGTACTATGCCAAAGAAAAGAAGTATGGAGCAAGAAAGGCGAGAACATACAAAGGGAAACCGCACGACACCCACGTGTGAATAGAAAAGAGGAAGCACCTCATACGCAACAAGCGATGTAAGTGCTACCTTTGTGGCAACGAAGGGCATTTTGCTAGGGAATGCCCAAATGACAGGCGGAATGTCAAGCGAGTCGCCATCTTTGAGCAACTCAATGTACCCGAAGACTATGACCTAATCTCTGTTCAGGAAGGGGAGGAACAGAGCGATGCTATTTCAGCATATCTGAAGGGGAGGATGCCTAGAATCTCCACAGCTCCCTGAGCCCCTTAATACAGGAGGAGGTCATCTACGTTCTTGGCAAAGTATAAGGAGGCTACCGCCCCCAAGTAACATTACCTGATTTCCAAGAACAATGTCATCATTCTTGGCAGCATAACAGCCTTGTGCAGCCGTAAGAAGAATGATGCTCATGCTGCATGCACCAAACAATACAAAGGGCAAGAATTCATTGCCCTACTTGCAAGGTTACTACCTGTAACCTGTGTGGGCCATACTACTTCAAAGCAGCAGTTCCAGTTGCACCAGCCCCACCCGCACCATTTCCTCTGCAGAAGCTGATACAAGAGCAACAGCACTATACTGCATGGTGCGAAGGAGAAATCGAACGACTGAGAAAAGAAGTAGAATACTATAAAGAAAAGAAGTTCATAATGGAACTGGGCGACGACATCCAAATGATTATTGGGTGCAATTTTATTAAGGCTATGCAAGGAGGAGTCAGGATTGAAGGTAATATCGTTACCTTCTATAAGAATGTAACTATAATTAGTACTTCTCCCACAGCATCAATAGCCGCTGCAGTCGAAGAACTAGAATTGAGGAGGATGAGTATATCAGCATCCAGCAATTAGTATATTATAATGCAGGCATTAGCAGAGAATCATTCCTCCGAAAATTCCAGCCGATCATAAACAGGCTTAAAGAAGCACGATATATTGGGTAAGATCCACTCAAACATTGGGCCAAGAACAAGGTGGTGTGCCATCTGGATATTAAAAATCCAGATTTCATCATTGAGGATCACCCGCTAAAGCACGTCACACCGCAGCTGCATGATGCATTCAAGCGCCACATTGAGGCCTTGCTTAATATAGGAGTCATCAGGCCAAGTAAAAGCCGACATAGAACAATGGCCCTCATCGTCAACTCAGAGACTACCATTGAACCAGCAACTGGAAAGGAGGAAAAAGGGAAGGATAGGATGGTCTTCAATTACAAGCGTCTTAATGACCTTACCAACAAAGACTAGTATAGCCTCCCGAGGATTAATACAATCCTACGAAGGGTAAGTGGTAGCAGGGTCTACTCTAAATTTGACCTGAAAAGCGGCTTTCATCAGGTGGCCATGCACCCAGACTCAATCGAATGGACCGCATTTTGGGTCCCTACAGGGCTGTATGAATGGTTGGTCATGCCATTTGGCCTGAAGAATGCCCCCTCTGTCTTCCAGCGAAACATGGACTCATGCTTCAAAGGTACAGAGGATTTTATTGCCATATACATTGATGATATCCTTGTTTTCTCTCAGACAGAGGAGGAACATGCAAAACACCTAGGCATCATGGTGAACATACGTGAGAGACACGGGCTCGTCCTAAGCCCCTCTAAGATGAAGATAGCAGTAACAGAGGTGAAATTCCTTGGTGCTATCATCAGTATTCAAAAGATTAGGCTCCAGCCACACATCATCAAAAAGATCACCGAAGTGCAGGACAAGTCTCTCATGACAAAGAAAGGACTCTGCTCTTGGCTAGGAATCCTGAACTACGCCAGGAACTACATCCCAAACTTGGGAAAGCTTCTCAGCCCACTCTATGCCAAGACTAGCCCAACCGGCGAAAAGAGAATGAACGAACAGGATTGGGCCTTAGTGGGCCAAATTAGGCAACTGGTCCAACAATTGCCAGATCTAGAAGTACCACCCACAGGGAGCTACATCATCCCAGAAATAGACGGATGCATGGAAGGGTGGGGCGGAGTCTGTAAGTGGAAGCCATACAAGCATGAACCCAGGTCCACGGAACACGTCTGCGCCTATGCTAGCGGAAAATTCAATCCACTCAAATCAACTATAGACGTAGAAATCTATGTCGTGATGCATTCTCTAGAAGCCTTCAAGATCTATTACCTGGACAAGAAGGAGTTAACCATTCGAACCGACTGCCAAGCCATTATAAGCTTCTTCAACAAGTCCCCTAACCATAAGTCATCGAGGGTGCGAGGGATGGCATTCACGGATTATATAACTGGGATCGGCATCCCAGTAAACTTTGAGCATATTGATGGAAAGGACAATCAGCTAGCTGATGCCCTGTCCTGCTTATTATCTTATTTAGTGTGTGCAGGATGGCCAACAGAGAACGACCTCGACACTATAAAGCTGGCAGCAGCAGCAATCCAAGAAGTCCAGGCAGCTCGGACAAAGCAAGTGCAACAGCAGCTGACAAAGATACTAGTGCACCTACAGGTAGTAGTAGTAGTAGTAATAATAATAATAGTAGTCGGAGTAGTAGTAGTTGTAGCAGGGGGAGCAACAACAGCAACAACAATAGTAGTAATAGTAGTAGTAGTAGTTTGATTAGTAGTAGCAGCAGCGGTGGTTGTAGTAGTTGCACTAGTAGTAACAGTAGTAGTAGTAGTAGTAGTAGTAGCAATTGCAGCAATTGCAGTAGTATTAGTCATACTAATAGTAGTAGTAGAAGCAGAAGTAGCAGTCGTAGTAGTTGTAGCAGTAGTTGCAGTAGTAACAGTATTAGTAAATATATTAGGAGTAGTAGTAGCAACAAAAGTAGTGGTTGTAGTTGCAAGAGTTGCAGTAGAAGTAGTGAACGAAGTAGTAGTTGCAATAGCAGTAGGAGTAGTAATAGTAGCAATTGCCATAATAGTAGTTGCAATATTAGTAGTCGTAGTCATTGTTGTATGAGAAATAGTAGTAGTAGCGATAGATGTAGCAATAGTAGTTGTAGTAGTAGCAGTAGCAGTAGTAGTAATAGAGGTAATTGTAGCTGTAATAGGAACAGTAGCAGCAGTAGAAGTTGTAGTAGAATTAGTAGTAGTAGTAGTAGTAGTAGAAGTAGTAGTACTGGTAGTTGTAATATACATTGTAGCAATAGTAATAGTAGTACTGGTGATAGAAGCAGTAGTAGTAGAAGTAGTAGAAGTAGTAGTAGAAGTAGCAGCAGTAGTAGGAGTAGTAATTGGAGTAGGAGTTGCAATAGTTATAGTAGTAGTAATAGAAGGAGTAGTACTAGCAGTAGTAGTAGGAGTAATAATGGTAGTAGTAGCATTACTAGGAGGAGGAGGAGTAGTAGTAGCATTAGCATTGGTAATAGTAGTAGTAGTAGCAACTATAGAACTACTAGTAGTTGTAGTAGTAGGAGTCGTCATAGTAGGAGGAGGAGATGTAGTATTAGCATCAGTAGAAGTCATTGTCGCTTTGGTAGTAGTAGTTGTGGTATTAGTAGTTGTAGTAGTACTAGTAGTAGTGATAGTAATAGTATATGTAGTAGAAGCAGGAGTTATAGTGTCAGGACTATGAGTAGCAGTAGTTGTTGTAGTAATAGTAGTAGCAGTAGCATTACTAGTAGTAGTAGTTATTGTGTCATTGGTAGTAGTAGTAGGAGCAGTAGTAGTCGTAAGACAAGTAGCAGCAGTAGTAGTCGTAAGACAAGTAGCAGCAATAGTAGCAGTAGTAGTAGCAGTAGCTACAACAGCTGCAGTTGTAGTAGCACTAGTAGTAGCGGCAACAGTAGCAGTAGTAGCCATGTTGTATTAATGGTAGTTGTTGTAGCAATAGTTCAGTAGTAGTAGCAGTAATAGTAGAAGTAGTAGTGGTAGTAACTATAGCAAAAGTTGTAGTCATAGTTGTAGTTGTCATAGCAGCAGCAGCAGTAGTAGTAGTAGCAATAGTAGTAGTTGTAGTAGTTGCAACTATAGTAGTAGTAGTAGTAATAGTAAAAGCCATAGTAGTGGTAGTAATAGTTGTAGTTGTAGCAGTAGTTGTAGTCGTTGTTGGAGTAGCAGCAACAACAACAGTAGTGGTAGTAGTTGTAGTAGGAGTAATAGTAGTACAACTAGTAGTAGTAGGAAAAAAATTGGTAGCAGCAGTCGCAGTAGTAGTAGCAACTATAGCTATAGTAGAGCAGCAATAGTAGCCCTAATTACAGTAGTAGTAATAGTAGTAGTAGTAGTAGTAGTAGTAGTAGCAGTAGTAGTAGTTGTAGTAGTAGAAGCAGTAGTGGCAGTTGTAGCAATAGCAGTGGTAGCTATATTAGTAAAAGTAGTAGGATAAGGTGTAGTAGTAGTAGTAGTTATTGTTGTTGTAGTAGTTGTAGTAGCGGTAGTAGTAGCAGTAATAGTTGTGGTAGTGGTAGTAATAGTTGTAGTAGCAACAGTCGAAGTAGTACCAGAATTTGTAGCAATAAAGTTGCAATAGTGGTAGTAGCTATGGTAGAAGTAGTGGTAGTAGTTGAAGTAATAGAAGTAGCGACAGCAGCAACAACAGCTGCAGTAGTTGTTATAGTAGTAGATGTAGTTAGTGGTTATGGTTGTTGTAGTAGTAGTAGTATTAGTAGCAGTAGTAGTACTAATTACTGCACTAGTAGTAGCAGTAACAGCAACAGTAGTAGTTGTAGATCTACAAATAGTAATAGTAGTAGTAGTAGTAGTAGAGTAGTAGTAGTAGCAGTAGTAGTATTAGCAGCAATCGTAGTAATTGTAGTAGTGGCAGTACAAGTAGTAGTAGCAGTTCTACCAGTAGTAGAACTAGTAGTAGCAGAAACAGCAGCAACAGTAGTTGTGCTATAGTAGTAGTAGCAATAGTAGTAGCAGTAGCAGTAGTAGTAGTAGTAACTATAGCAGCAGCAGTAGTAGTCGTGGTAGAGTAACAGCAACAATAGTTGTAGTAGTAGTAGTAGTAACTTTAGCTATAATTGTAGTAGTAGTAGCAATAGCAGTAGTAGTAGCAATAGTAGTAGTAGTAGTAGTAGTAGCAATAGTAGTAGTAGTAATAGCAACAGTAGTAGTAGAAGTAGTAGTGTTAGTAGCAATAGCAGTAGTAGCAGTAGTAGCGATAGTAGTAGTGGTTATAGTAGTAGTTGCAGCAGCAGTAGTAGTAGCTGCAGTAGTAGTAGTAGCATCAGTAGCATTAGTAACAGTAGTAACGTAGCAATTGTAACAGCAACTTTAATAGTAGTAGTAAAGGTACTGGTAGTTGTGGAAGTGGTCATTGTAGTATTAGTATTAGTAGTATTAGCCTCAGCAATAGTTGTAGGAGTAATAGTAGTAGTACTTGTGGCTGTGATAGTCATTGCAGTCGTAGTAGCAGTAGTAGTAGCAGTCCTAGTAGTAGTAGAAGGAGTAGTAGTTGTAATAGTGGTAGTAGCAGCATCAACAGCAGCAGTAGTAGGAGTACTAGTAGTAGTAGTCGGAGAAGTCATAGTAGTAGTAGAATTAAGAACAATAACAACAGCAGCAGCAATAGTAGCAGAAGTAGAAATAGTGGTAGTAGTACGATTTGTAGTGTGAGTAGTAGTAGTAGAAGCAGTAGCAGCAATAGTAGTAGTAGTAGTAGTGGTAACTTTAGCAGAAGTAGTAGTAGTCATACCTGTAGAAGCAGCCGCAGTAGTAGTACTAGTAGTATTAGTAGTAGAAGTAGTAGTAGCAGTATTAGAAGCATTAGTGGTAGAAATAGTAGTGGTAGTAGTATTTGTAGCTGCATTAGTTGTAGCAGTAGCAGTAGTAGTTGTAAGAGCTGCAGCAATAGTTGTAACAGTAGTTGCAGCAACTGTAGTTGTAGTAGCACTGCTGGTAGCGATAGCACCAGCAGTAGTAGCAGTGTTGAAATAGTAGCAGTAGTAGTAGCTGTAGTTGCAATAGTAGTAGCAGTAATGGTCGTAGTAATAATAGTCATTGTAGTGGTAGTTTTAGTAGCTGTAGAAGTAGTGATATTGGTAGCAACTGTAAGGGCAATAGTAGTCATAGTTGTAGTAACAGCAGAATCAATAGTAGCCATTGTAGTAGTTGTTGTAGTAGTAGTAATAGTATTAGTTGTAGTCATAGTAGTGGTGGTAGTAGCAGTAGTAGTAGTAGTAGTCACAGCAACGGTGGTTGTAGTACCATTAGTAGTAGCGCCAACACAAGTAGTAGCAGTAGTGTTGTAATAGTAGAAGTAGTAGTAGTAGCAATAATAGCAATAGTAGTTGCTATAATAGTAGTAGTAGCAGTAGTCATTGCAGCTGTAGTTGCTGTAGTAGTAGAGGTAGTAGTAGTAGTAGTAACTTCAGCAGCAGTAGTAGTTGTTGTTGTTGTAGCCGTAGTAGTAGTTGTTGTAGCCTTAGTAGTAGTTGTTGTAGTTGCTATAGTAGTAGCAGTAGTAGTAGCAATAGTAGTAGTAGTAGTAGTTGTAGTATCAGCACAATCAAGGGTAACAGAAGTAGTAGTAGTAGTAATAATAATTATAGTGGTAGTAGTAGTAGTAGCAGTTGTAGTAGTGATGGCAGTAGCAGTAATAGTAGCAGTGGCAGTAGCAGCAGCCACAGCAACTGTAGTTGTAGTAGCACAAGTAGTAGCGGCAACAACAATAGTAGTAGTAGAGCTGTAATAGTAGTAGTAGTAGCAGGAGTAGTAGCAGTTGTCATTGTAGCTACACTTGGTGTAGTAGAAGAAGTAGTAGTAGTAGTATCAGTAGTAGTAGAAGTAGTAGTAACTGTAGTAGCAATCGTCGTAGTAGTTGCAGCAGCAGACGTAGTAGTAATAGTATTGGTAGTAGTAGTAGCAGTAGTAGTAGTACTAGTCGTAGTAGTAGTAGTTGTTGTTGTTGTTGTTGTGGTAGTAGTAGTAATAATAATTATAGTAGTAGCGATAGTAGTAGTAGTCGTATTAGTGGGGGCAGTCGCAGTAGTAATAGCAGTAGTTGTAGTTGTTGTAGTAGTACTAGTAGCAGAAGTAATAGCAGGATAAGAAGAAGTAGTAGTAGTAGTAGCAATGGCAGTAGTAGTAGTAGTGGTAGTTGGATTAATAATAGTAGCAACAGTAGTAGCAGTAGTTATAGCAGTAGTAGCAATTATAGTATTGTTAGGGGTAGCAGTGGAGCAGCTGCAACTTTATTTGTAGTAGCAATAGTAGCAGCAGGAGTAGTAGTTACAATTGTAGCAGCAGTAATAGCATTCGCAGTGTTAGCAGTAGTAGTGGGAGAAAAAGTAGTTGTATGAGAAGTAGTAATCGTAGCAATATCTATAGCAGTAGTCGTAGTAGTTGTAGCAGCAGTAGCAGAAGTAGAAGTAGTAGTAGTAGTAGTAGTAGTAGTAGTAGTAGTAGTAGTAGTAGTAGCAGCAGCAGCAATGGTAGTAGTTGTAGCAGTAGTAGCAGTAGTAGCAGTCATGGTAATAGTAGAGTTTTAGTAGTTGTTGTAGTAGTAGTTGTAGTAGTCGTAGTAGTAGTCATAGTTGTGGTAGTAGTAGTAGTAGTAGTTACAATAGTATTAGTAGTAATAGTAGTAGTAGTAATAATAGTAGTAGTCAGTAATAGAAGTAGTAGTAGTAGTAATTACAGCAGTAGTAGTGGTAGCTAGAGTAGTAGCTGTAATAGTAATTGTAGCAATAGTAGTAAGAGTAGTAGTAGTAGAAGTAGTAGTAGTGGTACTTGTAGTAGCAGTAGCAGTATTAGCAGAAGTTGTAATAGTAGTTCTAGTAGTAGTTGTAGTTGTTGTTTCTGTAGTAGTAGTAGCAGTAGAAGTAGTAGTGGTAGAAGTAGAAGCAGGAGTAGTAGTTGTAGTACTAGCAATTGTAGTAGTAGCTGCAGTTGAAGAAACAGTAGTAGTAGCAGCAGCTATAGCAGTGGAAGTAGTAGTACTAGTAGAAGTGGTAGTAATAGTAGTTGTAGTTATCATAGTGGTGGTAGTGGAAATAATAGTAGTAGTCATTATAGTAGTAGTAGTAATAATAATAGCTTTAGAAGTAATAGTAGCAGAAACTATAATAGAAGTAGTCACGGTAGCTATATGAGTAAAAGTAGTAGTAGTAGCACTAGTAGTAGTTGTAGTAGTAGTTTCGGAAGCTGCCGTAGCGACAATAGCAATAGGAGCAGGAGTAATAGTAGTAGTAGTAGTAGTAGTAGTAGTAATGGGAGTAATAGTTGTAGTAGTACCCATTGTAATAGTCATAGCAGTTGCAAAAGTAGTAGTAGTAGTGGTGGTGGTGGTAGTAGCAGTTGTGGTAGTAGCATCAGTAGTACTAGCAGTACTAGCAGTTGTAGTAGTAGTAGTCGCAGCACCGGTGGTTCTAGTACCACTAGTAGTAGTGGCATCACTAGCAGTAGTAGTAGTGTTGTAATAGTAGTAGTAGTAGTAGTAGCAATAGCAATAATAGTAGGTGTAGCAATAGTAGAAGTAGTAGTAGTCATTGTAGCTGCAGTTGCAGTAGTAGTAGAGGTAGTAGTAGTAGTAGTAGTAACTTCTGCAGCAGTAGTAGTCATAGTAGTAGTTGTTGTAGCCATAGTAGTAATAGTTGTAGTTGCTATAGCAGTAGCAGTAGTAGTAGTTGCAGTTGCAGTAGTAGTACCAATAGTAGTAGTTGTTGTTGTAGTATCAGCGGAATCAAGAGTTGCAGAAGTAGTAGTTATAGTAGTAGTAATTATAGTGGTAGTAGTAGTAGCAGTCGTAGTAGTGGTGGCAGTAGTAGTAATAGTAGCAGTAGCTACAACAAATGTAGTTGTAGTTGAACTAGTAGTAGCGGCCACACCAGCAATCGTAGTAGAGTTGTAATAGTAGTGGTAGTAGTAGCAGCAGTAGCAGTTGTCATTGTAGCTACAGTTGGCGTAGTAGTAGTGTAGTAGTAGTAACTATAGTAGTAGTCATAGTAGTAGTTACAGCAGCAGAAGTAGTAGTAATAGTAGTGGTAGTAGTAGTAGCAGTAGTAGCAGTAGTAGTCATAGTAGTAGTAGCAAAATCAATAATAGCAGTTGTCATAGTAGTTGTAATAGTAGTAGTAATAATAATTATAGTAGTAGTTGTAGTAGTAGTAGTTGTAGTAGTGGTGGCAATAGTAGTAGTAGTAGCAATGGCAACAGTAGTAATAGTGGTAGTTGGATCAATAATAGTAGCAGCAGTAGTAGCAGTAATTACAATTGTAGTAAAAATAGTAGTAGTAGTAGGGGTAGCAGTTGCAACAGTTGCAACTCTATTTGCAGTAGCAATAGTAGGAGCAGCAGTAGTAGTTGCAGTTGTAGCAGTAGTAGCAATATCTACAGTATGAGTAGTTGTTGTAAGCATAGTAGTTGTAGTAATTGTTGTAGTAGTAGTAGCAGTATTAGCAGTCGTAGTAGGAGTAGTAGTTGTATGTGAAGTAGTAGTCATAGCAATAGCTATAGTAGTAGTAGCAATAGTAGGAGCAGTAGAAATAGTAGTAGTAGTACTACTACGAGTAGTAGCAATAGTAGTAGTTGAAGCAGTCATAGCAGTAGCAGCATTCATAGTAATATTAGAGTTTTAGTAGTTGTTATTATGGGAAAAGTAGCAGTAGTAGTTGTTGTAGTTGTAGTAGTAGTCGTCATAGTTGTGGTGGTAGTAGTAATAGTGGTTGAGTAGTATTAGTAGTAATAGTAGTAGTAGTCATAGTTGTTGTAGTAATAGAAGTAGTAGTAGTAGTAATTGCAGCAGTAGTAGTGGTAGTTGTAGTAGTAGCTGTAATAGTAATTGTTGCAGCAGTAGTTATAGTAGTAGGAGAAGTAGTAGTAGTAATAGTAGTAGTAGCCATAGTAGCAGAAGTTATAATAGTAGTTCTCGTAGTAGTTGTAGTTATTGTTTTTGCAGTAGTAGTAGGAGTAGAAACAGCAGTAGTAGTAGCAGCTGTAGCAGTGGGAGTAGTAGTACTAGTAGTGGTGGTAGTAATAGTAGGTGTAGTAATCACAGTGGTGGTAGTGGAAATAATAATAGTAGTAGTAGTAGTAATAATAGCTTTTTAAGTAATAGTAGCAGAAGCTATAATAGTAGTCATAGTAGCTGTAGGAGTAGAAGCAGTAATAGTAGCACTAGTAGCAGTGGTACAAGTAGTAGTTGTAGTAGTAGTGGCAGAAGCTGCAATAGCCACAATAGCAGTAGGAGCAAGAGTAGTAGTAGTTGTTGTAGTAATAGTAGTACTAATAAGAGTAATATTTGTATTATTACCCATTGTAGCAATTGTAGGAGTTGCAAAAGTAGTAGAACTATTAGTAGTGGTGCTAGTAGTTGTGGTAGTAGCATCAGTAGTACTAGTAGAAGTAGCAGTTGGTGTAGTAGCAGTAGTAGCAGTTATTGTAGTAGTAGAAGTATTAGCAGCATTATAAGTAAGAATAGCAGCAGTCATAGCTATAGTAGAAGTAATAGTAGTAAGAGGTGAAGTACTACTACTTGTGGTAGTGGTAGTAGTAGCAGTAGCAGTAGCAATAGTTAACATAGCAATGGTAGTAGGAGAAGTTGTAATAGTACTTGAAGTAGTAGGAGAAGTATTGGTAGTAGTAGTTATAGTTGGAGTAGTAGTAGTAGTAGAAGAAGTAGTAGTAAGAGCAGTAGAAGTTGTAGTAGTAGTAGTAGTAGTCGGAGTAGTAGTAGCGGCACCGGTAGTAGTAGCAGTAGCAGTAGCATTGTTTGTAGTAGTTGTTGCTGGAGTAGTACCAGTAGCAGCAGCAGTAGAAGTGGTACTAGTAATAGTAATAGTTGTAGTAGTAGCAGCAGCAGCAGTACTAGTAGTAGTAATTGTAGTAGTAGTACTAGTAGTTGCAGTCCTAGTAGCAGATGCAGTAGTAGTGG
>RXID01016295.1:0-13312 GCA_005019695.1 Trichopus zeylanicus subsp. travancoricus | reverse complement strand
CTACAACTACACTACTTCTACATCCACTACTGCTAGGACTACTACTACTTCTACAACTACTACTATTACTACTATTGTTGTTGTCGCTACTATGACTACTACAATTCATATTGCTACTAATACTACTACTACTAGAAGAACTTTTGCTACTACGTGAACTACGACTACTTCTTCTACTACTACTACTGCTTCAACTGCTACTACTAAACAATTACAACAACTACAACTAATTCTGCTACCACTACAACAACTGCTCCTACAACTACCACTGCTACTACTACTATTATTACTCCTACTTCAACTCCAACCCCTTCTATGACTCCTACTATTACTACTACTACTACTACCATCACCACTGCTACAACAACTACTACTACTATAACAACAACTACAACTACAACAACTACTACAACAACTACAATTACAGGAACCACGACAACAACAACTAATACTACTACCACAACTACTACCAGTACTACTCCTATTACTACCACAACTACTACTACTACCACTACTACTGCTACTATTACTACTACTACTTTTACTACTACTATTGCTACTACAACAATAACAACCACAACAACAACTACTACTACTGCTCCTACTACTACCACGATTAGTACTACTACTACTGCTGCTGTTGCTGCTACTACTACTACTACAACTACTACTGTTCCTCCTACTACTGCTACTGGTTTTGCTTCTAATCCTTCTTCAATTACTACTATGACTACAACTACTATTGCTGCTACTACCACCACCACTACTCCTCCTACAGCAACAACCACTGCTACTACTTCTAGGACTACAACAGCTATGACAACTTCTGCAACTACTACCCGAACTATGACTACTTCTACAGGGACTACCCCAACTATGACTACTTATACTCCTACCACTACTACTACTATTATTACTGCTACTCCTACTCCTACTACTACGACTACAATGACTACTACTACTACTACTATTACTCCAAATACTACTCCTACTCCTACACCTATTCCTACTACAACTACTACTACTACTACTACTACTAGTACTACTACTGAAACTCTACTACTACTATAGCTACTTCTTCTTCTTCTGCTACTACAACTAGTGCTACTTCTATAACTACTACTACTACTACTACTATTCCTGCTACTACAACTACTATGACTACTACAACTGCAATAAGTATGACTACTACTATTGTTACTACTACTACTACTGTGGGGTACTACTACTTCTACTACTGTTCCTACAATTACTACTACTACGAGTACTACTACTGCTCCTACTACTATGGCTATTACTACTACTACTACTACTACTACTAGTACTACTATTACTACTACCACCACTACTACTGCTACTATTCATTCAACAACTACTTCTGTTGCTGCTACTACTACTATAGCTGCTACTACTACTACTGCTACTAATACTACTACTAATGCTTTTGTTGCTACTGCTAGTAGTAGTAGTACTACTACTACTTCAACTACTACTCCTACTACGACTAATACTAATACCACTATATCTACTTACTACTACTATAATTTCATCTCCTACTACTACTCCTACAACTACTGCTACTACCTCTCCTACCACTGTTACGACGACTACTACTACTATGACTCCTACTGCTAATACTGCTACTACAGCTGGTACTACTGCTACTACTACTACCACAGTTGCTGCTGCTACTATTACTACTATTACTAGTACTGCTACTACTGCTGTTACTACTACTCTAGCTATTACTACTGCAACTAGTACTATGATTGCTAGTTCTACCACTACTGCTACTACTATGCCTACTACAACTACTGCTCCTACCACTAATACTACAACCACTACTGCTACTATTACTACATCAACTACTACTTCTATTGCTTTTACTCCTATTATTACAACTATTGCTCCTACTATTACTTCTATAGCTACTATTGCTACTACTACAGCTAGTACTATTACTGTCTACACTACTATTGCCCTACTAGGATTGCTAGTACTACCACTACTGCTACTACTATGCCTACTACAACTACTGCTCCTACCACTAATACTCCAACCACTACTGCTGCTATTACTACATCAACTACTACTTCTATTGCTTTTACTCCTATTATTACAACTATTGCTCCTACTATTACTTCTACAGCTACTATTGCTACTACTACAGCTAGTACTATTACTACTACTACTACTACTACAACTATTCCTATTGCTTCAACTACTACTTAGACTACCACTACTACTACTATGGCTACTACTACTACTACTGCTGCTACTATTATTGCTGTTGCAACTACTACTATGACTATTACTATTATGACTCCTACAACCCCCGCTACTACAACAACAACAACTACTACTACTACCACTACTCCTACAACTACTACTACCGCTACTATTTCTGCTACTACTACAATTACTACTTCTACTATTGCTGCTACTACTACTATTACTGCAATAGCTACCACTACAATGACTTCTACTGCTACTGCTACTACTTTTATTGCTACCACTACTTTCACGACTACTTCCGTTATTACTGCCAATACTGCTACTACTACTACTACTACTACTACTACTATTGCCCCTATGCTACTACTTCTACTGCTATGACCATTATTATCAATATTATAATTACTACTACTGCTGCTACTACTATTAGTACTATGTCTACGACTACTGCTACTGCTACAACTATGACTGCTACTACTACAACTGCCACTACTACTACAACTCCTGCTACTACTACTACTTGTAGCAGTATTACTACTATTACGAATACTACAGCTACTACTGCTGCTACTACTGCTACCCATACCACTACTATTGCTACTACCACTACTACTATTACTACTAATACTACTACTACTAATGCTACTATTTTTGCTATGCCTACTACTACTCCTACAACTACTACTACTACCCATACTACTAGTATTAGTACTACTACAACTACTTTTACTACTACTACTGCTACCAGTACCACTACAAGTATTACTACTACTACTACTACAACAACTACTACTACTATCGCAACAACTATGATAAACATTACTTATACTTCTGCCAATACCGCTACTACTATAACTATTATTACTAGTACTAGTACTGTTGCTACTACTCCTGGTGCTACTACTACTGCTACTACTACTTTTGCTACCACTACAACAATAACTACTACTACTACTAATATGACTACTACTATGACAACTACTACTGCTAATATTACTACTACTACTACTACTACTACCACTACCACCACCATACTTCTACACCTATTACTACTACTTCTACCACTATTGTTGCTACTACTACTGCTACTTCTACAATTACAACAACAACTACTACTACAAGTACGACTACTACTTCTACTATTACTGCAGCTACCACTATTGCTACAACTACCATACAACTACTATTTCTATTGCTACTACTTCTACTATGACTACTATTGCAACTTTTGCTACTACTGCGTCTGCTGCTACAGCAACTACTACTACTATTCCTACCACTATTGCTACAACCACTAGTACTACTACTACCACCACAATTGCTCCTGCTACCACAACTTCTACTACAACTACAACTCCCACTACAATTACTACCACTACTACTACTACCGCTACTACTACTACTACAACTACCACCACTACTACTACTATTATTGCTTCTACTACTGCCATTACCAGAACTGCTATTACAACTGCTACTACTGTTGCTACTACTACTTACTATTACCGCTATTACAACTACTGCTGTTGCTACTGCTGCAACTTCTACTGTTGCTATTGCTACTACTGTAATTCTCCTACCTCTACTACTACTACTACTACTACTACTACTACTATTGTTGCTGCTAATACTATTACTACAGCGATTATGACTACTCCTATCACTTTTGCTGCTAATTCTACTACTTCTACTAATACAGCTACCACATCAACAAATACTGCTACTCCTAGTACTACTTCTGCAACTATGGCAACTACTACTACTACTACTTCTACAATTACTGCTGCTTCTAATACAGCTACTATTACTACTACTACTACTGCTGCTGCTGCTACTACTATGACAACTACGACTACAACAACTAGTACAACTATTGCTACCACCTCTTCTGCTGTGACTCCTACTACTGCTGCCACTACTACTACTGCTGTACTACTGCTGTTGCTACTACTATGACTACTACTGCTGCTACTGTTGCTCCTACTATGACAACTACGACTATTACTGCTACTATTACTACTATTGTTGCTACTACTAGTACTACTGTTGCTACTACCTATACCACAACTTCTACTACTAGTACCATTATTGCTACTCTACTACTACTACTTTTGCTACAACTACTACTACAACTACTACTGCTACTGCTTTTTCTACTTCTACCCCTACTACTACTACTAGTATTACTGCTGCTACTGCTACTAATGCTACTATTGTTAGTACTACTACTACTGCTATTGCTGCTACTATTGCTACTACTATTACTATCGCTACTACTACTAATATTGCTACTATCACTACTACTGCTACTAGTACTACTTCTACTACTTCTACTACTACTGCTGCTGCTCCTACTGCTACTGCAAGTAGTGCTACTGCTTTGACTATTACTACCACGAGTAGTACTACTACTTCTACTGCTTCTTCTACTACTCTACTTCTACACCAATTACTACTGCTACAACTACAACAAGTTCTCCTACTGCTACAACTAGTAATACTAGTTCTACTTCTACTGCTACTAATGCTACTACTACTACTACTGATACTACAACAGCTACTACGACCACTATTATTGCTACTACTACTACTACTGCCACTACAATTGCTACTTCTATAAATAAGACCACTACTTTTGCTGCAACTGCTACTACTGCTACTGCTACTACTACCAATACTACTATTACTACTACTACTACTACGACTCTACTACTACAACCACTTCTAATTCTAACACTATTGCTGCTGCTGCTGCAAGAACTACAACTGTGGCTGTTCCAACTGAACATCTCGTACTACTACTACTATTGCTACTACTACTTCTACGGCTACTATTTCTACTACTACTGCTACAACTATCGCTGCTGCTACAACTACAGCTACAACAACCACTACTAATAGTGTTGCTACTGCTACCACAATTGCTACTACAACTACATCTACCACTACAATTACTACCACTCCTACTACTTCCATTACTACTACTACTACTACTACAACTACCACGACAACAACTACTACAATTACTACCGCTACTACTACAATTGCTACCAATCCTACTACTTCTACTACTACTACTGTTGCTACTACTACTACAACTATTACTACCACTACTTCTACTGCTAATATTGCTACCACTACTACTACTACCACCACTACTACCAGTTCTACTAGCGCTACTCCTATTACTACTACTAGAACTTCACCTACTGCTACTACTACTAGTACTAATACTTATACTACTTTACCTACAACCAATACTACTGCTACTACTTCTACTATAACTACTACTGCCACTACTGCAACTACTATTACTACTACTACTATTTTCGCTACAGACTTCTATTTCTCCTCCTACTACTACTACTACTACTGCTACTGCAACTACTACAGCTACAACTACTATTTCTACCACTATATCTACTACTACTGTTGCTGTTGCTACCACTACTACAATTGCTGCTACTACTACTCACTTCTCCTACTTCTGTTGCTGCTACAACTTCGACTGCTACTACTACTATTGCTGCTACTAATACTACTACCACAACTACTCTGACTACAGTTATTAATACTAATACTTCTACTAATACCACTACTACTACTGCTACCACTGCTACTACTAGCACTACAACAACTACTGCTACTACTACTGCTGTTGCTACTACTGCTGCTACTGCTATGACAACTACGACTACTTCTAAAACTACCACCACTACTACTACTGCTGTTGCTGCTCCTACAAGTACTACTACTACTTGTACTACATCAGCTACTATTGCTACTACTACTAGCAGTACTACTACTACTACTAATAGTGCTACTGCTACTACAACAACTACCACAACTACCACTACTCCTGCTACTACTACAACTTCTACTACTACTACAACTACAGTGGCTACTACTACTACTGCTACAAGTACAACAAGTGCTACAACTAATACTACTCTGACTACTCCTAATATTACAACTACTACGATTACTACTACTACTATTGCTGCTACTGCTACTACACCAACTGCTATTGCTTCTACTATTACTACTATAATAACGACAGCTACTACTACTACTACCACTAATACTATTGCTCTACTACTACTTATACTACGTCTACTACTGCTACAACAACTATTACTACATCCATAACTACTGCTACTACCATTACTGGTACTCTGCTACTACTACTACTACTTATACTGATACTACTACTACTACTTCTACTACTAGTACTTCTACTGTAACTACTACTACTTCTCCAACTATTACTACTTTTACTCCTGCTACTACTAATACTACGACTGCTACGGCAGCTACTGATACCCTACTTCTATTGATGCTACTCGTACTATTACTAATATTGCTACTACTACCATTGCTGCTACTTCTACTTTTACTGCTACTTCTACTACTACTAACACTGCTACTACTTTTACTACTACTATTGTAGCTACTACTACTACAACTACAGCTACTGCAGCTACTACTATTACTACTGCTACTACAGCTACTACTATTACTACTGCTACTACAGCTACTACTACTATTATCACTATGATTGCTACTACTTCTACTACTACTACTTCTACTACCGCTACTACTACAACCCCTGCTACGACTACTACTATTACAACCATGACTAGTACAAAGACTTCTACTGCTTACTCTGCCACTACTACTGCTACTCATATTACTACTATTACAACTACACCTAGTTCAGCTACTGCTACTACTAGTACTACCACTACTATTACTATTACTAATTCTACTACTGCTGCTACTACTGCAACAACTACTAATGCTATTATTGATATGACAACTGCAACTGCCACTATAACTGCTACTACTACAACAACAACTACTACTGTTCCCTCTACAGCTACTATTGATGCTTCTCCTACACCAACTACTACTGCTACTACTACTACTACTACAACAACAACAACAACTGCTACTAGTACTACCACTACTACCAGGACTACTACTACTACTACTACTACGACTACCATTACTACTGCTACTGCTACTAGTGCAACTACTACTATTACTACTACTACTATTATAACTAATACTGATACTACTGCTACTACAACTACTACTACTGCTGCTGCGGCTACTTCTACAACTACTATTACTAAAACTACTACGACTACTACTGCTACTACTCCTATAATTGTTGCTGCTACTGCTACTACTGTTGTTGCTGCTACTAATGCTTCTACTATTGCTACTGTTACTGCTACTACTGTTGCTGCTGCTACTACTGCATCTACAGAAACAACTAGAACTACCAAAATAACTACTACTACTACTACTACTACTATTACTACTACTACAGCTACCACTACTACTTCTACTACTACTACTACTACTTCAACTACTACCACCTCTACTGCAACTACTTCTACTTCTCCTACTGCTATAACTACAAATTCTGCCATTACTAATACTACGACTGCTACCGCAGTTATTGCTTCTACTACTACTACCACTAGTACTACAACTATTAGTACTTCTACTACCCCTACTACTTCTACTACTACTACCTCTACTGCAACTACTTCTACTTCTCCTACTACTACAACTACAAATTTTGCCATTACTAATACTATGACTGCTACCGCAATTTTTGCTTCTACTACTACTACCACTAGTACTACAGCTACTAGTACTTCTACTACCCCTACTAATACTACTTCTCCTACTACTACTACTTCTACTACTACTGCTGCTACTACTTCTAAATTTACTACTACTCCCGTTACTTTTACGGCTACTAAGCTACTACTATTACTACCTCTACTACTGCTACTCCTACTACTATTACTATTACTGCTACTATTACTACTACTGTTACGACTGCTAATACTACTACTTATACTATTGCTACCACCACTACTATTACTACAAGAATAACAACTGCTCCTATTATTGATATGACTGCTACTACTGCCACTGCAACTGCTGCTACTACAATGACTACTACTACTATTTCTGCTACTCCTACTACTGCTACTTCTTCTCCTACTACTACTACAACAATTGCTACTACTGCTACTACTACTACTACTACTACTACTAATACAACAACTATAACTATTACTACTACCACTACTACCACTACTACTAGTACTACTACTGCTACTGCTACTACTGCTACACCTACTAATGTGCCTGCTACTACTACTACTACTACAATAACTATTATGAATACCACTATGACTACTACCACTACTGCTGCCACTGCTACTGCTGCTATAGTTGCTACTACTACTACTACTACTACTACAACTGCAACTACTAGTACTGGTTATAGCAGTAGTAGTGATAGTAGTAGTTGTTGTTGTACTAGTAGTAGTAGTAGTAGTATTACGAGTTGTTGTTATTATTGTTGTAGCAGCAGTAGCAGTTGTACCAGTAGTAGTTGTAGCTGAAGTAAATATAGTAGCCAAAGTAGCAGTCATAGCAGTAGAAGTCATAGTAGTGGTTGTTGTAGTATAAGAAGTAGTACAAGTAGTAGTAATAGTTGCACTAGTCGAAATAATAGCAGTAGTAGTAGTTGGAGTAGTAATTGTAGTAGTAGCAGTAGGAGCCATAGTAGCAGTAGTAGTGGTTGCATCAGTAGTAGTAGTACCAATAGCATTAATAGTAGTAGTAGCAATAATGGTAGCTATAGCAGTGGTAGAAATAGCAATAGTAGTAGTAGTAGTAGTAGTAGTAGTAGTAGTAGTAGTAGTAGTAGTAGTAGTAGTAGTTGTTGTTGTTGTTGTTGTTGTTATTGTTGTTGTTGCAGTAGTAGTAGTAGTGGAAGATATAATAGTCATAGTAGTACTAGTAGCAGTAGCAATAGCAGTAGTAGTCTTAGTACTTGTAATAGTAGAAGTAGTCATATTGGTAGTTGTACTAGTAGCAGTAGTAGTAGTAGCAGTAGTAGCTATAGTTATAGTAGTTGTTGTCGTAGGATAGTAGTAGTAAAAGTAGTAGTAGTAGTAGCTATGGTAGAAAAAGTTGTAATAGTAATGGTAGCAGTAGTTGCTGTCGAATGGCAATAGTAGTAGCAGTAGCAACAGTAGCAGTAGTGGCAGAAGTAGTAGCATTGAAAGTAGTAGAAGTAGTAGAAGTTGAAGTCACAATAGTACTAGTAGCAGCAGTTACAGCAGTAGTATCAAAAGTAGTAGTAGCAGTAGTAGCAGTAGTAGTAGCAGTAGTAATAGTAGTAGAAGTTTTAGTATCGATAATAGCAATAGTAGGAGGGGTAGCAGCAGAAGAAATAGCAGTAGTAGTTTTAGTTGTTAGCGTGGTAGTAGTAGTAGTATTAGTATTAGCAATAGTAATAGAAGCTTTTATAGTAGCAGTAGTAGTAGCAGTAGCAGTAGGAGTTACAGTAGTAGGAGTAGCAGTTGTAGTAGCGGCAGTTGTAGTAGGAGTAATAGCAGTAGTAGCTGTATCAATAGTAGCAGCAGCAGTAGTAGTAGTGGGAGAAGTAGTTGTAGTTGTAGCAGTAGTAGTCATAGTATTAGTATTAGTAGTTGTAGTAGTAGAAGTTGCAGTCTTAGTAGTAGCAGTAGTAGCATTTGCAGTATCAGTAGTAGCAGTACGAGTACTAGCAGTAGTAGCAGAAGCAGCAGCAACAAAAGTGGTAGTAGTAGTAGTAGCATTAGTAGTAGTAGGAGTAGTAGTAGCAAAAGTAACAGTAGCAGTAGTAGTTGTTGTTGTAGTACAAATAGCAATATAAGTAGTAGGAGTACTAGTTGTTGTAGTAGTAATAGCAGCAGTAGCAGTAGTAGTAGTAGCAGTAGTCATAGTACTAGTTATACCTTTAGAAATAGTACTAGTTCTAGTAGTAGTAGAACTAGTAATAGGAGTAGTAGCTGCAGTAGCAGGAGTAGTAGTATAAGTAGTAGTAGTAACAATAGCAGTAGTATTAGTAGTAGCAATAGTTGTAATTGTAGTAGCAGCAGTAGTAGCCTTAGTAGTAATAGTTATATTGCAAGTAATCATAGTAGAAGTAGCAGTAGTAGTAGCATTAGTAGTAGTGGTAGTAGTTGTTGTTGTATTAGTAGTAGTAGTAGCAATAGTAGCAGTAATAGCAGTAGCATGAGTAGTAGTAGAAATTATTGCAATAGTAGTAGTTGTTGTTGTTGTGGTGGTGGTGGTGGTGGTAGTAGTAGGAGAAGTAGTTGTAGTATTTGTAGTAGTAGTAGTGGTAGTAGTAGCAATACTAGCAATAGTAGGAGTAGGAGTAGCAGTAATAGTTGCAGCAGCAGTAGTAGTAATAGTAGTTGAAGTAGAAATAGTAGTAGTAGTAACAGCAGTAGTAGTAGTAGCAGCAGCAGCAGTAGTAATAAAAATAGTAGTTACTGGAGTAGCAGTACTACTAGTAGCAGAAGTAGCGGCAGCAGCAATAGTAGCGAAAGAATCATTAGTAGTAATGGTGGTGGCATCAGTAGTTGTAGTAGCATGGTGGTGGTAGTAGTAGTAGTAGTAGTAGTAGTAGTGGTAGGAGAAGTGGTAGTAGTAGAAGCTAGAGTAGAAGTTGTTACAGAAGTAGGAGAAGTAGCCGTAGTGGTAGTAATAGTACTAGTGTTAGTAGTAGCAGCAGTAGCAGCAGTAGTAGTAGTTGCAATAGTTAGGGGTGAGCAAACAAAACTGAAAAACCGATTAACTGGATCGTACCGGTTGAGAACCATACCGAAAACCAGTTATCAGTGCAAACCGGTACGGTTCCGATTCTGGAATTTCACAGAACCGATTTTTCGATTCCGGTTCTGGTTATTTGTTCTCTGAAAAATTGATTAACCGGAACCGTACCAGTTTTCCTTTTTATATATAAAACCCTAACCCTAACCCCAACCCTAACCCTAATTGCGCCGCCTCGCCATCGCCTTGCCCCTGCGCTCGCAGCAACACGCCGCTGCCGCCGTCTCGGCCTCGCCCTCGCCTCGACCTTGCGCTCGCAGCAACGCACCGACGCTGTCGCCTCGGCCTCGCCCTCACCCTCGCCCTCGGCCTCACCCTCACCCTCGCCCTCGCCCTCGCCCTTGCCCTGGCAGCAACGCGCCGACGCCGCCTCGGCCTCGGCCTCGCCCTCACCCCCGAACTCGAAGCGATGCCGCCTCGCCCCCGCGCTCACAGCGACACCGCCTCGCCCTCGCCGGTCGTTGCGATGCCAGAGATCCGGTTAACCAGTTTTAGAACCGGTTTAGAACGGGAACCGGAAAATCGGTTCTTCATCCAAACCGGTACGATTTTGGTTCTCAATTTTTTGAGAATCGGAATCCGGTTCCGGTTCTCAAATGAGCAAAACCGGTCCGGTTAACCAGTTTTGCTCACCCCTAGCAATAGTTGAAGTAGTAGTAGTAGCAGTTGTAGCAGAGGTAGTAGTAGTAATAGCAGCAGCAGTAGTAGTAGTAATTGTTGTAGTAGTAGTTGTACTAGCAGTTATAGTAGTAGTAGTAGTAGCAGTAGCCAAAGTAGTAGTACTTATAGTAGTAGTAGTTGTTATAGTAGTAGTAGTAGTGGCAGTAGCAGTGGTAGTATTAGTAGTAGTAGTTGTTGTTGTTGTTATAGCAGTTCTGGTAGTTGTAGTAGTAGTAGTAGCAGCAAAACTAGTGGTCGTAGCAGTAGTAGTCGTAGTAGTTGTTGTTGTAGTAGGAGTAATATTAGTAGAAGTAGCAGCAGTAGCAGGAGTAGTAGTAGTAGTAGATGTAGTAGTAATACTAGTTATAGCAATAGTAGGAGTGGCAGTAGTAGTATTAGTAGGCGATAGTAGTAGTTGTCGAATCATTGTAGTCGTAGTAGTTGGAGCAGTAATAATAATAGTAGCAGTAGTAGCAGTTGTAGTGGTAGCATCAAAAGTATTAGTACTGGTAGCTTCCATATTATTAGTAGCAATAATAGCAATTGTAGCAGTTGGAGTACTAGCAGTAGCATTAGTTGTAGTAGGAGGAGGAGTAGTAGTAGTAGTAGTAGTAGTAGGAGCAGTAGTTGTTGTTGTAGTAGTAGTAGTAGTAGTAGTACTTATAGTAGTAGTACTAGTTGTAGACACTGTAGCAACAGTAGTAATAGTAGTAGTAATGGTAGCGATAGTTGCTATTGAATCAGTAGTAGTTGTAGCAGTAGCAGCAGTAGGATTGTAGCCAATGTAGTAGCCATGAAATTAGTAGAATTAGTTGAAATAGTACTAGCAGTAGTAGTAGTATGAGAAGTAGTACTGGCAGGATTGTATTAGTAGCAGTAGTAGAAGTACAAGTAGTAAAAGTCGTAGTAACAGCGTTAGTAGCGGTAGTAGTAGTAGTAGTCGTTGTTGTAGCAGAAGTGGTAATAGTAGTAGTAGTAGTAGTAGTAGCAGTAGTCGTGGTAGTAGTATTAGTAGTAGTAGAAAAAGTAGGAGTAATAGTAGTGGTGGTACTAGTAGTAGCAACAGCAGAAGCAGTTGAAGTTGCAGCATTAGCAGTAGTAGCAACTTTAGTTGTAGTAGTAGTAGTAGTGGGGGTAGTAGTAGTAGTAGTCGCACTAGTACTTCTTGCCGTACAAGGATTTACTATAGTAGTAGTAGTAGTAGAAGTATTAGTGGCTGTAGTAGTAGTCATAGTAGTAATATCAGAAGTAGTAGTTGTAGGAGAAGTAGTAGTAGTCACAGTTGTAGTAGTAATAGTAGTTGTTGTAGTGATAGTAGTTATAATAGTAGTAGCTGTAGTTGTACTAGCATAGTATAGTAGTAATAGTAGTAACAGTAGTTATAATAGGAGAAGTAGAAATTGAAGTAGTAGCTATAGGAGTACCCGAAGAAGTAATAGTAGCAGCAGTAGCAGTCCTAGTAGCAACAGGTGTACTTGCAAAAGTAGTAGTAGTAGTATTAGAAATAGAAGTCATAGTCGTAGTAGCAGCAGTAATAGTTGTTCTAGTTATTGTTGTTGTTGTTGTAGTAGTAGTACTAGTTGTAGTAATAATAGTAGACATAGTAGTAGTAGTATTAGTAATAGAAATAGTGGCTAAAGTACTAGTAGTAGTAGGAGTAGTAGTAGTAGTGTTAGTTGTAGCAGTCGTAGCAGCAGTAGAAGTAGTCACAGAAGTA
>RXID01016294.1:0-26342 GCA_005019695.1 Trichopus zeylanicus subsp. travancoricus | reverse complement strand
TAGAAATAGTATCAGATGCAGTAGTAGTAGTAATAGCAGCAATTGTTGTAGTAGTAGTAGTAGTAGTAGTAGATGAAGAAGAAGTAGTAGCAGTAGTGGTAGTAGCAGTAGTTATAGTAGTAGTAGTTAGAGTGGTAGTAGTAGTTATAGTAGTAATAGAAGTAGTAGTATTAATAACAGTATTAGTAGTTGAAGTAGTAGAAGTTGTAGTAGTTGTTGTAGTAGTAGTGTGGAAAGTAGTAGTTGTATGAGTAGCAGCACTAGTAGTAGAAGTACTACTAGTAGTACTAGTAGTGGTAATACTAGAAGTAGTTGTTGTTGTTGTTGTAGTTGTTGTAGAAGGAGTAGTAATAGTTGTATTAGTTGGAGTTGTAGCATTAGTAGTACTAAAAGTAGTAGTAGAAGAAATAGTGGTAGTAGTAGTAGTAATAGTGGTAGGAGTTGTATCAGTAGGAGTAGTAATAGTAGTAGTAGTATTTGGAGTTGTAGTTGTTGCAATTATAGCAATAGAAGTAGTAGTAGTCGTAGGAGTAGTGGTAGTAATAGAAGTTGTAGTAGTAGGAGTTGAAGTTGTCCTAGTAATATATGTAGCAGTATTAGTTGTAGTATTAGTAGTTGAAGTAGAAGAAGTTATAGTAGTAGTTGTAATAGTAGTAGGAGAAGTAGTAGCACTAGTAGCAGCAACACTAGTAGTAGTAGTAGTTGTTGTTGTTGTGGTAGTAGTAGTAATAGTAGTAGTAGTAGTTTTAGTCTGAGTAGTAGTAGTTGTAGTTGTAGTAGTTGTGGCATTACTAGCGGTAGTTAGTAGAACAAGAAATAGGAGTAGTAGTAGTAGTAGTTATAGTAGTAGGAGGAGGAGTAGTAGTAGCGGTAGCAGTATGAGTAGTAATAGAAACAGAAGTAGTAGCAGTACTTGTAGTAGTCATAGTTGCAATTGTAATGGTGGCAGAAGGAGTACTCGTAGGAGTAGTAGTAGTAGTAGAAGTTGTAATAGCAGGAGTTCGAGTAGTAGTAGTTGTAGATATAGTAGTAGTAATAGGAGTTGTAGTAGTAGTAGTAGTAGCAGCAGCAGCAATAGTAGTAGTAGTGGTAATTGTAGTTGTTGTAGCAGTAGCAGTAGTATTGTTTATACTAGTGCCAGTAGCATTTGTGCCCGTAGTAGTGTTAGATGTTGTAGCCGAAGTAGTACTAGTAGTAGTAGTAGCAGCAGCAGTAGCTGTAGTAGTAGTAGTAGTAGTGTACTAGCTGTAGTAGTAGTAGAAGAAGTAGTAGTAGTAGTAGCAATAGCAGAAGTAGTAATGGTAGTAGTAGCAAAAGTAGTAGAAGCAGTAGTAGTAGTCGTAGAACTAGTAGCAATAGTATTAGTAGTGGTACTTGTACTAATAGTGGTGGTGGTGGTAGTAGTAGTAGTCGTAGAAGTAGGAGTAGAAGTAGTAGTAATAGTAGTCATGCTGCTGCTACTACAACTATAGCGGCTGCTACTACTACTGCTATTGCTACTACTACTTCTAACGCTTCTGCTACTATTACTACTACTACTGCTACTACTACTACATCTACTACCAATACTACTACTCCTACAAGTACTACCACTACGACTACTACCACTGCTACTACTACTATTGCTACTGCTACTACTATAACTACATTTGCTACTACTGCTACTACTTCAATAGCAACTGCTACTACTACTTCTTATACTTGTACTACTACTACTATTACTTCTCCAACAACTACTAGTACTACTTCTACTATTGTTGCTACCACGGCTACTATTGCTACTACTGCAACTATTAGGACGGCTACTATTGCTACTTCAGCTACTCCTGCTACTCTTGCTACTGCTTTTACTACTACTACTACTTCTATTACTGCTATTGCAACTGTAGCTACTGCTACTACTATTGCCATTACTACTATTGCAATTACTACTACTACAACCATTACTACTACCACTACCACCACTACTACTATTATTATCATTACTACTGCTACTATTGCGACTTATGCTAGTACTACTACTACTACGACTACTACTACTTCTACTACTACTACTACTACTTCTGCTGCTACTACTTTGACTTCTACTACCTATACTACTGCTTCTACCAATACTACCACTACAACGACCACAACAACAACAATTGCAACTACTGCTACAACCACTACAACTACTACAACTACCACTACTTCTGCTACTACTACCACTACTACTACCACTACTGCTACTACCACTACCACTACTACAACTACCACCACCACCACTACTACTAGAACAACAACAACTACTACTACTACTAAAACTACCCCTACTAGTACTGCTTCTACTACAACTACCACTACTACTTCTATAACTATTACTACTACTACTCCTACTACCACTACTACGATTACTTCTACCACTACTATTGCTACAACCTCTACTACCACTTCTACTACTACTACTACTACTACTACTACTACTACTACTACTACTACCAGTACTACTACTACTACTATTTCTACCACTAATACTCCCACTACTACTACTATTACTACTACTACTAGTTCTGCTACTTTGACTACCACTACTAATACTAGTACTATTACTACTAATACTACTAGTATTACTGCTACTATTACCACTACCACTACTACCACCACCACCACCACCACCACTACTACCACCACCACCACCACTACTACCACCACCACCACCACCACCACTACTACTACTACTACTACTACTACTACTACTAACGCTACTACTACCACTGCACCTGCTCCAGCTACTACTATGACTACTGCAACGACTGCTACCACTACTACTACTTCTACGACTTCTACTATTGCTACTACTATAACTGCTACTACTACAACAACTGTAACAACTACTACTACTTGTGCTACTACTACTACAACTAGTTCTCCTCAAACTACTACTACAACTACTACTACTACTACCACTACGATCGCTACAACCTACTACTCCAACTACTTTTACTATTACAACCACTACTACTACAACTACTACTGCTACAACACCCACTAATACAACTATTACTACTACTACTGCTTCAACTACTTCTACTACTACACCCACTTATACTACTACCACTGCTACTACTATTACTATTACTACTGCTACTGCTTCAACTACTGCTACTACGCCCACTTATACTACTACCATTACTATTACTACTACTGCTGCTACAAGTACTACAACTTCTACTTCCACTACTACCACTGATGCGGCTACTAGTACTACTACTGCAACTGCTGGTACTACTACAACTACTACAACTACTACTAATACCACGACTACTATTATTGCAGCTACTGCAACTGGTACTACTACTAGACTTCCCCTACTTGTACTACTGCTACTACTTATAATCCAATTTCTGTTGTGACTATTACTACTGCAGATGCAGCTACTACTACTTCTTCCACTACTCCTCTTCCTACTACTACTACAATTGCTTCTCCTACTCCAACACCTACTCCACCAATAACAACTACAATGGCTAGTACAACTGCTACTGCTACCACTCATACTAACACTATGACAACAACTACTTTTATTACTACAGCTATTATTATTACTGCTACTACTACTACTACCACACTGCTACTACAATTACTACTACTATTGCTATTGCTACTACTACTGCTACCACTACCACTCCTACTACTACTATTGTTACAACTGTTGCTACTACTGTTGATCCTACTAATGCTATTACTGCAAGTGTTACTACTACTACTAGTGCTACTGCTACAACTGCTGCTACTATTACTACGACTAATACTACTACTACTACTACTGTTTCTACTGTTGCTATGACTATTACTCCCACGACTACTATAATAATTACTACTACTAGTTCTAGTGCTACTCTACTTCTCCTGCTGCTACTACTACTATATCTATTACTACTACTACTTCGACTAATTCTATTATTACAACTACTACTTTTGCTACTACAACTACTCCTACTCCCACTAATACTACAACTGCTATTCTACTACTTCTACAACTAGTATTATAACTAGTACTATTACTATAGCTACTACTACTACTACTTAGTACTACCACTACTACTTTACTGCTATTACTACTTCCACTACTACATCTATTACTTCTGCTGCAATTATAGCTACTTTTAATACTACTGCTACCATTGCTAAGACTACTACAAAGAATACTACTGCTACAACTATTATTACTAAATCTACTAATCTTATAACTACTACTACTACAACAACTACTACTATGGCTACTACTTCTACTGCTACTACTACAGCTACTCCTGCTACTACTACTGCTGCTGCTGCTGCTGCTATTGCGACTCCTACTACTTTTCTGGCTACTACTACTTCTACCACTACTACTGTTGTTGCTCCTACTACTGCTATTACTATTGCTAGTACTACTAGTACTGCTACTACTACTACTACTACTATGACGACTACTACGACTACTGTTGCTGCTGCTACTACTACTGCTAGTGCTAATACCACTAGTACCACATCTACCACTACTACAACTACTACTTCTACTATTGCGGTTACTACTCCTACTATTACTTCTCCTTCTACTACTATTGCTGCTACTACTACTTTGATTACTTCTGCAACAACAACAGCTACTACTGCTACTACAACTAGAGCTGCTCCTGCTGTTACAACTACTCTTGCTACTACTACGACTACTACTTCTACAACAACAACTACTACTAGTCGTATTACTACTACTGCTAATAATTGAACTACTAGTACTGCTATTACTACTACTACTGCTCCTACTATAGCTATTTCTACTATTGCTACAAGTGCTATAGCTGCTACAACAAGTATAACTATTGCTACTATTGCTACTGCTGCTACTATTACGCGTACTACGGGTACTACTACTGCTACTACTGCTGCTCCCACTACTACTACTACTACTACTACTACTTCTTCTTCTTCTTCTTCTTCGTCTACCACTAATGCTACTATTGCTACTACCACTACTACTACAGCTCTTAGTATTACTCCTTCCGTTACTACTACTACTACCTTGCAGCTACTACAACTACTAGAGCTATGAGTACTACTTCTCCTACTAATTTTACTATTGCTACTACTATAGCCACTACAGTTACTACTACTCCGACTAATTCTACTATTGCTACAATTACTACTACTACTACTTGCATTACTATAGTTGCTACTACTAGTACTATAACTACTACCACTACAACTACTACTTCTACTACTATTCCAACTACTACTTCTACTACTACTACTATGGGCTACTACAATAACCTCCACTACACCTACATTTGCTACAACTCCTACTATAGATATAACTACTACAACTACTATCACTAATATTACTACAACTATAGCTACTACTACTAATACTGCACCTACTACTATTATTACTACTACTACAATGACCTATCCTACTACTACGACTATAGTTGCTACTAGTAGTACCACTAATACTGCTACTACTACTACTATTATTGCTGCTGCTACTAATACAACAAGAACTACAGCTACTACTACTACTACTCCAACTACTATAACTACTACTACTACCACTACTACTACACCATCTTCTGGTACGACTACGACTACTACTACTACTACTAACACTCCTTCTCCTACTACTACTACTGCTGCTACTACAACCACTACAGCTACAACAACAACAACTACTACTACTAATACTGCTGCAGCTACTACTGCAACTGCTACTACTACTAAAACAACAACAACTACTACTACAACTACAGTACTACAACTCATGCTACTGCTGCTACTACTGCTACTTTTCCTACTACTACTATTGTTGGTACCACTATTGCTACAACTACTATAGCAAACTAGTTCTTCGACAAGTACTGCAGCTACTACAACGACTACTACTACTGCTACTACTACAACTGCAACAATAACTACTACTGCTATTATTGCTACTTCTACTACTACTAGTTGTCCTACAACTACTACTACTATTGCTACTGCCAGTACCCCGAATACTAAAACTACTAATACTACTACTACTATTCCTACTACTGCTACGACCACTACAACTATAGCTACTACTACTACTTCAACTAATACTACAACTACTAATACTACTACTATTTCTGCTACTACTGCTTCGCTTACTACTATTACTACTGCAACGTCTGCTACCACTACTATAACTAATACTACTCGAACAACAACTCCACTACTACTACTACTACAATAATTATTACAACTACCACTACTACTACAACAACTACTACTACTATGACTAATGCGGCTGCTACAACTGCTGCTGCTACTACTGATAAATATTACTGCTTCTGCGGCTACTACTACTACTACAACTACAGCTACTATTACTACAACTTCTAGTACAACGACTACTACTACTACTACTACTACAACAATAACAACAACTACTACTACTACTACCACTATTACGACTACTGACACTACTAAATCTACTACTACTACTACTACTGTTACTGATGCTGCTGCTCCTATTACTATTGCAACTGCTAGCACTACTACTAATTCTACTACTATTACTTATCCTATTACTACTACTATAGCCACTACTTCTCGTACTACAACTACTCCTACTAAAACAACTACAACTGCTGCTGCTGCTACTACTACTACTACTACTACTACTACTACTACCACTACTACTACTACAATTACTTCTACTATTGCCACAACTACTATTATTGCTACCACTACCACTCCTCCTCCTCCTCCTACTACTACTACTGCTATTACTACTAGTACTGCGAGTATTACTACTACTGCTGCTACTATTGCTACTACTACTGTTTGCTACAACTACTACTACTACTACGACTAATACTACTACTGCTACTGTTTCTACTGTTGTTGCCACTACTACGCCTATGACTACTACAATAATAATTATTATTATTATTACTACTGCTACTACTACTATTGCTACTTCTACTGCTGCTGCTACTACTGTTACTATTACTACTACTGCTACTACTACGACTTCAACTACTTCTATTACTACAACTACTACTACAACTTTGGCTACTTCTATTACTACAGCTACTACTTTTGCTACTACAAGTATTACTACTCCTAATAATACTATAGCTACTATTACTACTACTTCTACTACTACTATTACAACTACTACTCTTACTATAGCTACTACTACCACTACTACTTATAATGCTATTACTACTATCACTACTACTTCTACTACTATTACTACTACCACTACAACATCTATTACTTTTACTTTTACTATTGCTACGACAGCTACTACTTCTGCTATAATTATGGCTGCTTTTGCTACTACTACTACCACTCATAGGACTGGTACAATGGCTACTCAGGAATACTACTATTACTACTACTATAGCAACAATAACTACTACTGCTACAACTACTACTACTATAGCTACTACTGCTACTACTACTACTACTACTACTATTACTACTGCTGCTGCTGCTGCTACTACTACTACTGCGACTACTACTACTAGTACTACTACTACCATTACTACTACTACTACTATTACAGCTACTACTTCTCCCAATACTACTACTACTGCTACCACTACCACTTCTCCCAATACTGCTACTACTGCTACTACTTCTCCCAATACTACTGCTGCTGCTGCTGCTGCTGATGCTACTACCGCTACTACTAGTACTACTACTCCTATTGCTGTTGGTGCTGCTGTTACTACGGCCACTAGTACTTTAACTACTCTACAGCGGCTGTTACTGCTCCTGCCACTACTACTAATGCTACTACTACTACTCCTACTACTGCTGCTACTACTACGGCTGCTACTATTACGCCTATTACTACTATTACTACTATTGTTGCTACTTCTACTACTGCTGCGACTACTACAACTTCTCCAACTACTACTACGACTACTAGTACTTTGATAGCTTCTACTACTATTACCTCTACTGCAATAATAGCTACTACTACCCCAACTACTAAAACTACTAACATTGCAACTACTGCTACTACTGATACTATCGCAACGACTACTACTACTTCCACAACTTCTACTATTGCTACTACTACTACTACCTCCACTACTACCGGTACTACTACTATTACGGGTACTTTTCCTACTTCTACTTCCACTACTATTGCTACTGCTAATGCTACTGCTACTGCTACTACTGCTACTATTGGTAATACTACTTTTGCTGCTCCTACTACTACTACTCCTACAAATACTACTACGACTACTACCGCTCCTTCTACTACTAATACGACTACTACTGCTGCTTCACTACTGCTACTACTATTATTTTTACTAATAATACTCCTACTACTACTGCTACTACTACTTCTTCTACCGCTGCAACTTCAACTGCTACCCTACTGCTACTATTGCTGCTCCTGCTACTACTGCTATTGGTCCTACTACTATCGCTACAGCTATTATTGCTACTACTACTACTACTATTAATACTGCTCCAACTACTGCTACTACTGCAACTACAACTCCTACTCCTACTGCTGCTACTACTACTACTACTGCTCCTGCTACTACGACTTCTAGTACAACTACAACTACTACAACCACTACTACTACTAACCCTCCTACCATACTGCTACAACAGATACTCTTACTAATACTAGTACTACCACCACTACTACTACAACTACTACTGCGAGTACTACGGCTGCTACTATTGCTGTTACTGCTACTGCTACTCCTACTACTACTACTACTACTGCTCCTACTGTCGAAGCTTCAATAGCTACTACTGCTACTCCAAGTACTACTACTTCACCTTCTACTACCGCTACTACTACAACTACGATAACTACTACTACTCCTGCTACTAATACTACTACAACTACAGCTACAATAGCTACTACAACTATCACAACTACTAAAGACACTACTATTATGACAACTATTGCGGCTACTATTGCTACTACTGTTATTATTACTACTACTATTACAACTAGTACAATGGCTACTACTACTACTACGGCACCTGCTTCTATTGATGCTGCTACTACTACTGCTGTTGCTACTCCTACTGCTATTATTTCAGCTACTACTAGCTTTACTACTCCTACTATGACTACTACTACTACTACTAGTACTACTGCTGCTGCTACTACTATTAATAGTATTTCTCCTTCTATTATGACTACAACTACAACAACTACCACTACTCCAACTCCTACTACTGCTGCTGCTGCTGCTGCTATTGCAACTGCAACTATGACTACCACTACTACTCCGACTACTATTACTTTTGTTACTATTTCTACCACTGATACTACTATAATTATTTTTAGAAATAATACTAGTACTACTACTGCTACTACTACTAATGCTACTGCACCTACTACTACTACTAGTAGTTCCCCTACTACTACTGCTACTGTTGCTACTCTTACTACCATGACCGGTACTACAACCACTACTACCAATATTGCTCCAACTACTACTACTACTACTGCTACTTCTACTACTATTACAACCCCTATTGCTACTACTACTACTACTGTTGCTGCTACTCTTGCTACTCCTACTCCTCCTCCTACTACTAGTACTGATACAACCACTACTCCTAATACTGATACTCCTCCTCCTACTACTACTACAACTACTCCTACTGTAAGTACAATTGCTCCTACTATTACTACTACTACTACTACTATAGCTCTTACAACTACAAGTGCTACAATCGCTCCTACGGCTCCAACTACTTCTACTAGTACTACTAATGCTACTACCACTACTACTAGTAGTACTTTGCTTACTACTATTGCAACTTGTACTACTACTACCTCTACAACTACTATAGTGGCTACGACTACTGCTACTACTACTACTACTACCCTGACTTCTACTACTATTGCTAACACTACTACGATTACTACTACTACTTCCGGTACTACTACTATTTTCACTACCACTACTACTTCTCCTCCTACTACTACTTCTGCTACTATAACTACTACTATAGCTACTACTACAGCTGCTACTACTACTACTTCTGTTGTTGTTGTTGCTGCTATAACTACTATGGCTACCACTACAACTACTACAACTTCTGCTACTACAGCTACTACAGATACAACAAGAACTTCAACTACTGCTACTGCTTCTACTATTTCTTCCCCTACACCTACTACTGCTCCTTCTACTACTGCTACTCCTCCTAATTCTACAACTACTGCAACCACTATCGCTAATACAAACACAACTATGCTGCTACTACTAATTGTATTACTAAAGCTTTTGGTGTTACCGCTGCTACAACAAATACTACTGCTACTATTACTACTACTATAACAACTACAACTGTGGCTACTACTATAGCAATTACAACAATTGCTTATGCTGCTGCTACTACTACTTCTACTACTAGTATGACTACAATGATAACAACTACTCTACAACTACTACTATTATTATTACTACTACTACTACTCCTAATGCTGCTACTACTACTAGTAGTCCTACTTCTCCTACAACAACAACTACTACTGCTACTGTTGTAGCTACTACTACTGCTGCTGCTGTTGCTGCTGCTCGTACTATAGCTACTACTGCAACTACTACAACTATTGCTATTTTAGCTATAATTGCAATAACTAATACTACTTCTGCTATCCCTACTACTGCCACAACTACTGGTACTACTGCAGCTATTACAATCAATAGTACTACTACCCCTACTACTACTGCTTCTACCACTAACACTATTGCTGCTACTACTATTACCTCTCCAACTACTAGTTTTACAACTATAGAAAATACTTCTACAAGTACACTAATATTACTACTACTACTACAACTACACTAATACTACTACTACTAATACTACTGCAATAATCGCTGCTACTGCTGCTGCTACTACTGCTACTGTCACTACTATTTTGACTACTACCAGTACTATTCCAACTATTACTACTAATACTACTACTACTGCTGGTACTACTTCTGGTACTACTAATACTTCTCCCACCATTAAAACTACTACTACTACTACTGCTACTGCTAGGACTGCGACTGCTCTTAATACTACTACTACTACTATTGCTGCTGCTACTACAACTATTGCTACTTCTGCTACGACAACTACGACTACTATGGCTACCAATCCTAGGCCTGCAACTACAACTACTACTTCTACTGTTACTACTACAACTACTACTAGTACTACTACAGCTATTGCAACCATTGCTACTACTCGTACAACTACTACTATAGCTACTACAACTTCTCGCACTAATACTACAGCTACTACTACTTCTGTTACAACTACTAATGCTAATATTGCTACTTCTACTGCGACTACTACAATAATTAATGCTACTACTGCAACTACAACTACTTCTACTACTACCACTCCTACTACTACTATAACAACAACAACTACAGCTACTGCTGCTTCTATATCTACTACTACTACTGTTGCTGCTTGTACTAATACTCCTACTACTACTACTATTGCATCTGCTACTTCTACTACTACTACAACTACTCTTACTACTACTACTGCTCCTACTGCTACTACTACTATTACTACTACTACTTCTGCTACTAGAACTACTACTAAAAGTTTTGCTACATCACCTACTACTATGACAACTGTTACTATCACTGTTACCAACACCACTATGACTATAGCTACTACTATGACTACTATGACAATAACTGCTACTACCCCAACAAGTAAAACTGCTACTAATACTATAACTTCTGCTACGACTACAACTATTGCTACTATTGCTACTATTGCCACTACAACTACTAAAACTACAGCTACTACTACTACTACAACTACTACTGCAAATGCTAATTTAACTACTGCTATTACCGCTACTACCAATACTATTGCTACCATAACTACTACTACTACAACAACTACAACAACAACAACAACTACTACTACTACTACCACCACGACTACTACTATTATGACTATTACTACAACTACTCCTACTACTCCTACTACTACTACTACTACTACTATTTTTGCTAATACTACTCCCACTACTGCTGCTGCTGCTACTACTACAACTGC
The DNA here is from genome assembly GCA_005019695.1 of Trichopus zeylanicus subsp. travancoricus. Taxonomy (NCBI): domain Eukaryota; kingdom Viridiplantae; phylum Streptophyta; class Magnoliopsida; order Dioscoreales; family Dioscoreaceae; genus Trichopus; species Trichopus zeylanicus. Next base: position 14,282 of record RXID01016294.1, on the reverse strand, counting down.
TAATACTACTGCTACTGTGATAACAACTGCAACTGGTACTACTAGTACCACTACTAGAACTGCTACTACATCAATTGCTACTACTGCTACTACTGCAGCTGCTACAACAACCACTGCTCCTACTACTAATACTATTGCTTCTACTATAACTACTGCTACTGCTACTAGTTCTACTACAACTCCTGCTACTATAGCTACTACTATTAATTTTACTAATGATACTCGTGCTACTACTACTACTACTACTTTTTCAATTGCTACTGCAAATGGTACACTGAATACTACTGCTAGAAACACTGCACCAACTACTACTACTTCTACTACTGCTCCTACTACCACTATTGTTGCAACCAATACTACTGCAGCTTTTGCTACAACTACTACCACTCTTACGGCTAATACTACTACAACTCCACTGCTACTACAGATACTTCTATTACTACTGCTGCTACTACTCCTTCTACTACTGCTACTACTCCTACTACTACTACTGCTGCCGCCACTATTACTACTACTACTACTACTGCAGCTACTGCTGCTTCTACTCCAACTACTACTGTACCCACTGCTGCTTCTACTCCAACTACTACTGTACCCACTGCTGCTGCTACTCCAACTACTAGCACCACTACTACCACTACTGTGGCCACAATTGTTGCTATTAATGCTATTGCAACTATAACTGCCACAACTACTACTTCTATCACTACTACGATTGCTACGACTACTACATCTACTACTACTACTTTGGCTGCTACAACAACAACTACGATAACTACTAACACTACTACTACTATTACTACTACCACTACTACTACTACTACTACTAAAACTACTACTTCTAATACTGCACCTATTGCTACTACTACAACTACTACTACTACTACTACAACTATCACAGCCACTTCTCCTACTACTACCACTTCTACAACTACAACTACTGCTACGGTTACAACAACAACTAGTACTACTATTTTTGTTGTGACTACTGCTACGACTACAACTGTTAGTACTACTACTACTATAACTACAACAACTTCTACTTCAACTACTACTTATGCTTCTACTCCTACATCTCCTACAATAGTACTACCACTAGCATTACTAATAATACTATTGCTACTACTATAACTACTACTACCGGTACTAACACTATTGCTGCTACTATTACGACCACTCCTACTATAGCTACTACTACTTTTGCTACTGATACAGCTATAACTACAACTGCTAGTACTACTATTACTACTGCTGCTTCTTCTATTGTCGCTACTACTACTACTACTTCAGCTACTACTACTATCACAACTAAAGCAACTACTACTGCTGCTACTACTACTACTATTGCTACTACTTCCACTACTGCTACTACTACTACTACTTCAACTACTAAAACTACTACTACTGCTACTGCTACTGCTCCTTCTGGTACAACTACTACAACTCCTAACACTACTATTACTACTAATACACCATCTCCTCCTATTACTACTGGTACTACTACACTGCTACTTCTTCTACTTCTGCTACGACTACTACTATTGCTACAAATCCTATGATGAACCCTATGATCGATGAGAATTCAAAAACTCTTGCAACTACAACTAATGCAAGTACTACAACTATTGCTACTAATGCCACTACTACTACTACTACTACTACTACTATTCTTGCTGCTACTGCTGTAAGGTCTAGTTCTATTAGTACTACAACTACTTCTACTACCACTGCTACTGCTGCTTCTTCTACTTCTGCTACTACTACTACTATTGCTACTACTACCACTACTACTATATCTACTACTACCACTACCCCTACTACAACTAGTGCTACTGCTATAATAACTTTTGCTACTACTACTTCTGATACTGGTACTCTTCTTCATCTCCTCCTCCTTCTCCTCCTCCTCCTACTACTACTACTATTATTACTACTACTACTATTACTACCACTATTGCAACTACTACTACTACTTCTACTACTTTTGCTACTGCTACTATTACTGCTACTACTACCACTTGACTTCTCCCACTACAGCCACTGCTGCTATTACTACTGCTATTGCTATTGTTGTTGCTACAACAACGATAACTACTACTACTACTACTTCCACTACCACTATTAATACTACTTCTACTTCTACTATGACTGCCACTACTACAACTACTAATAATTCTACAACTACTTTTACAACTTTTGCATCTTATACTACTACCATAACTGCAATAATGACTACTACTACTGGTACTACTACACCTACTACCTCTATCTGTATAACTATAACTACTTTTGCTACTATTACTGCTAATACCACTGGTACTCATATTACAACTACTACCACTACACTATTAATATTGTTATTGCGACTGCTACTTCTGCCACTACTATAATAACTATAGAAAATGCTGCTATTTTCGCTACTACAACTACTATTGTTACCACTTCTACTGCTACTACTCCTACTAGCAATAGTTAGGGTCATTACAGTAGTCAAAGTAGTAGTAGTAGAGGTAGTAGGAGTAGAACTAGTAGAAATAGTAGTAGTAGTAGTAATAGTAGTAGCAGCAACATCAGTAGTAGTAGTAGGAGGAGGAGGAGGAGTAGTAGTAGTAGCAGTAGTAGTAGTAGAAGTAGTAGTAGTAGTAGTAGTAGTAGTAGTGGTAGTAGTAGTAGTAGTAGTAGTAGTAGTAGTAGTAGTAGTAGTAGTAGTAGTAGTAGTAGTAGTAGTAGTAGTAGTAGTAGTAGTAGCAACAGTAAAAGTATCCACAGTAGTAGTAGTAATAATAGTAATAGCAATAGTAGAAGTAGCCATAGTAGTAGTAGTAACAATAGTAGTAGTATTGGCAGCAGTAGTAGTAGCCATAGTAGTAGTAGTAGTAGTAGTAGTAGTAGCAGTAGAAACACTTATAGTAGTAGTAGTAATAGTAGTAGTAGTAGTAGTAGTAGTAGTAGTCGTAGTAGTAGTAGTAGTAGTAGTAGTAGTAGTAGTAGTAGTAGTAGTAGTAGTAGTAGTAGTAGCAGCAATATTCATAGCAATAGTAGTAGTCACAGTACTAGTGGCAATAATAGTTGCAACATTCGTAATAGCAGCAATAACATCAGCATCTGCAGTAGCAGCAGCATCATCATCATCATCAGCAACAGCTGCAGTAGTTGTACTAGTAGAAGTAGAAGTAGAAGTTGTAGTAGGGGTAATAGTAGTAATAGTAGTAGTAGTAGCAGCAGCAGTAGTTGTAGTAGTTGTAGTAGTAGCAGTAGCAGTAGTAGTATTGGTAGCAGCAGCAGTATTCAGATTAGTAGTAGTTGTTGTAGTAGTAGTAGCAATAGTAGTAGCAGACGTAGAAGTGATTGAATTTGTAGTTGTAGCAGTAGTAGAGGTAGCAGTAGCAGTAGTAGCAGAAGTAGTTGTAGCACTAGTAGTAGTTGGAGAAGTACAAGTTGTAGTAGAACTAGCACTAGTTGTTATTGTTGGAAAATTTGTAGTAGAAGTAGTAGTAGTAGTAGCAGCAGCAGTGGTAGTAATATCAGTAGTAGTAGTAGAAGTAGTAGTCATAGTCGTAACAGGTAGTAGTAATAGTAGTAGTAGTAGTAGAGGTGGTAGTAGTAGAAGTAGTAGTAGTAGTAATATTAGTAATAATATAGTAGTATGGTAATAGTAGTAGTAGTAATAGCAGTTTAGTACTAGTAGTAGTAGTTGTAATAGTAGTAGCTGAAATAGTAGTAGCAATAGTTGTAGTAATTGTAATAGCAGTATTAGTAGTAGTAGTAGTTGTAGTAGCAATAGTAGTAGTAGCAGTAGTAGTAGTAATGGTAAGAGTACTAGTTGTAGTAGCATTTATAATGGTAGTAGCAGTATTAACTGTAGCAATAGTCATAGCAGTACCATTAGCTATAATAGCAATAGTTGGAGTAGTAGTAGTTTTGGTTATGGTAGCTAAAGCAGTAGTAGTAGCCATAGTAGTAGTAGTAGTGGTAGTAGTAGTGGTAGCAGTATCATAAGTAGCCATAGTAGTAGTAGTAGTAGTGGTAGTAGTGGTAGCAGTATCATAAGTAGATGTTGTTATAGTAGTAGTAGTAGTAATAGTTGTGGTAGAAGTGTTAGTTGTAATCGCAATAGTGGTAGCAATTGTCATTGTAGTAGTGGTACTATTTATAGTAGTAGCAATAGTAGTAGTAGTAGAACTAATCGAGGTGGTTATAGTAGTAGTTGCAGTAGCAACAATAGTACCAATAGTGATAGTTGTTGTAGTAGCAGTGGTAGTAGTTGTAGGTGCAGCAGTTGCTATAGTAGCGGTAGTAGCTACAGCTGTAGTGGTAGTAGTAGAAGCTGTAGTAGTAGCAGCAACATTAGTTGTAGTAGCTATAGTTGCAGTAGTAGCAATAGTAGTAGTAGGAGTAGTAGTAGAAGCAGAAGAAGTAATAGTTGTAGTAGTAGTATTAGTAGTGGTAGCAGTAGTAGCAGTAGCCGAAGTAGTAGTAGTAGTATTAGCAGGAGTAGTAGTAGAAGTAGTAATAGAAGTAGTAGTAGACATAGTAGTTATAGTTGTTGTAGCAGCAGTAATAGTATTAGTAGCAGTAGCAGCAGCAATAGTGGTAGTAGTAGTAGTAGTAGCAGCAACAACAGTTGCGGTAGTAGTAGCCGTAGTAGCTGTAGGAGTAGTAGTAGTATTAGTGACAGTACTAGTAGTAGAAATAGTAGTAGCTGTAGTGAATAGTAGCAGTAGTAATAGTAGTGGTAGTAGTAATAGCAGCAAAAGCAGTAGTAGCAGTAGTTTTTGCAGTAGTAGTAGTTAGTAGTAGTAGTTATAGCAGTAGTAATAGCAGTACTAGTAGTAGAAAAAGTAGTAGTAATAGAAGCAGCAGTATAGCACTATTAGCAGTCGCACGAGCAGCAGTAGTAATAGTAGTAGCATTTTGCAGTAGTAGTAGCAGGAGCAGCAGCAGCAGTAGTAATTGTAGTAGTAGCATTTGTAGAAGTAGCAGTAGCAGTATTAGTAGTTGTAGTAGTGGCAGTAGTAGTAGAAGTTGAAGTTGTAGTAGTAGTGGTAGTAGCAGCTATTGTAGTAGCAGTAGTAGTAGCAGTAGTAGTAGCATTAGTAGTAGCAGTAGCAGCGATAGTGCAAGTAGTAGCAGTAGTAGAAGTAGCAGTTGCAGTAGTAGCAACCGTAGTAGTTGTAGTGGTAGTAGTAGTAGTAGCAGTAGCACTAGTAGAAGTAGTAATAGTAGCGATAGTGCAAGTAGTAGCACTAGTAGAAGTAGTAATAGTAGTAGTTAGTTGTAGTAGTAGTAGCAGAATCAGTAGAAACAGTAGTAGAAGTAGTAGCAGAAGTAGTAGTAGTAGTAGTAGTAGTCGTAACAGTAGTAGTAGCAGTAGTAGTTGTAGCTGAAGTTGTAGTAGTAGAAGTAGTAGAAGTAGCACTAGTAGCAGTCGTAGCAATCATAGTAGTAATAGTAGTAGCATTTGCAGTTGCAGCAGCAGCTACAATAGTTGTTGTAGTAGTAATAGTGGTAGCAGTAGCAGTAGCAGTAGTAGAAATAGTAGTAGTAGTCGTAACATAAGTAGCGGTATTAGTAGTACTAGTAGTAGCTGCAGTAGTAGTAGTAGCAATGTTAGTAGTAGTAATAGCAGTTGTAGTAGATGTAATAGTAGGAGTAACATTAGTAGTAGCAGCATCATCAGTAGCGGAAGCTGCAACAACAGCACTAGTAGAAGTAGAAGTAGTAGTAGTAGTAGTAGTCGTGGTGGGATTGCCTGTCACAGCTGTTGTAGTAGGAGCAACAGTTGTAGTAGAAGTAGTAGTAGTTGTAGTAGTAGTACAAGTAGTAGTAGTACCCAGAGTGGCAGTAGTACTAGTAGTAGTAGTATTAGTCGCTGCAGCAGTAGTAGAAGTATATTAGCTGTAGAAGTAGTAGTAGTAGTAGTAGTAGTAATAGTGGCTGAAGTAGTGGTAATATGAGAAGTAGTGATAATAGTTATAGTAGCAGTAGTAGCAGCAGCAGTTGTAGTAGTAGTAGATGTATTAGTAGCAATAGTTATTGTTTTAGAAGTAGTCGTAGTAGTAGTAGCAAAAGTAGTCATAGTTGTAGTCTTAGCAGTAGTTGTAGTAGTACGAAAAGTGGCGGTTGTTGTTGTAGTAGCTATAGGAATAGTAGTAGTGGTGGTAGTAGTAATAGTAATAGTAATAGTAAAACTAGTAGCTGTTGCAGTAGAAGTAGTAGTTGTAGTAGTAGTTGAAGTGGTAATAGAAGCAGTAGTCATAGTGCCTGTAGTCTTAGTGGCTTTAGTCGTAGTAGTAGTAGTAGTAGTACTAGTAGTAGTAGTAGTAGTTGTAGCAATAGTAAGGGTAGTAGTAGTAGTAGTAGAAGTGGTAGTGGTAGCAGTGGTAGAAGCAGTAGTAGCAGTACTTATAGTAGTAGTAGTGGGAGGAGGAGGAGGAGGAGGAGGAGTAGTGGTACTTGTAGTAGTAGCTGTAGGAGTTATTGAAGTAGTAGTGGTAGCAATAATATTGCTAGTAGTAGTAGTAGTAGTAGTAGTAGTAGTAGTAGTAGTAGTAGTAGTAGTAGTAGTAGTAGTAGTAGTAGTAGTAGTAGTAGTAGTAGCAGCAGTAGTTGTTGTTGTTGTAGAAGCAGTAGTAGATATAGCAGAAGTAGTTGCAGAAGTATGTGGAAGTATGGGAAGTAGTAGTAATAGCTGTAGCAGCTATAGTAGAAGTAGCAATGGTACTAGTAGTTGAAGGAGTAGTAGTATTAGTAGTAACAAAGGTTGCAGTTGTAGTAGCAATAGTTGTGGTAGTAGTATTAGCAGCAGTAGTAATAGCCGTAGAAGTAGCAGTAGCAGTTGTAGTAGTTGTAGTAGTTGCAGCAGCAATAGCTGGAGTTGCAGTAGTAGCAATATAGGTGGTAGTAGTAGTAGTAGTAGTAATTGTTGTCATACTAGTTGTACTAGTAGTAGCATTCCTTATCACAGAAGTAGTAGTTGTTTTATTAATAGTGGTAGTTGAAGAAGCAGTAGAAGCAGACGTAGTAAGAGTAGTAGTTGTAGCAGCAGTTGTAGGAGCAGTAGCAGCATTAGTAGTTGTAAGAGGAGCACTAGTAGTGGGAACAGTAGTAGCAGCACTAGTAGTAGTAGTGGTTGTAGTAGTAGCCCTAGTAGTACCTGTGGCAGTAGTAGCAGTTGTAGTAGTAGTAGCAGCAGAAGCAGTAGTACTACTAGGAGTAGTAGTAGTAGCAGCAGTCGCAGTTGTTATAGTAGTAGTAATAGTAGTAGTTGTGGTAGAAGTAGTAGCAGCAGCTGTAGCAGCGGCAGGAGTAGTAGTAGTATTAGTAGTTGCAGCAGGCACAGTAGTATTAGTAGTAGGAGGAGGAGGAGGAGCAACAGTAGTAGTTGAAACAATAGCAGTAATAGCAGTAGTAGCGGTAGTAGTACTAGTTGTAGTAGCAGTAGCAGTTGCAGTAGTAGGAGTAGTAGTAGTAGTATTATTTATAGCTGTAGCAATAGCAGTAGTAGTAGCAATTGTAGTAGTAGTAGTAGAAGTAGTTGGAGTAGAAGTAGAAGTTGTAGCAGTAGTTGTTGTAGCACTAGTTGTAGTAGCAGTAGTACCAGAATTAGTAGTTATAGTAGTAGTAGTAGTAGTTGCTATACCAGCAGCAGTAGCAACAATAGTATTAATAGTAGTAGCAGTTGTAGTTGTATTAGAAGTAGTAGCACTGCTAGTAGCAGTCGTAGTAGATGTAGTTGTAGAAGTAATACTTTTGGTAGTAGTAGTACTAGTAGTACTAGTAGCAGTAGCAGTAGCAGCAATAGAATAAGCTATTGTAGTAGCCATAACAAAAGTAGTAGTTGTAGTAGTAGTAGTAGTAGTAGTATTGGAAATAGAAGGAGGAGGAGGAGTAGTAGTAGTAGTAGAAGCAGCAGTATTTGTTGTTGTTGTAGTTGTTGTTATTGTAGTAGCAGCAGTAGTAGTAGCTGTACTTGCAATAGTAGTAGTAGTTGTAGTAGAGGGCGCAGTAGTAGCAATAGTAGTAGTTGTTGTTGTTGTTATTGTTGGTGTTGTAATATTAGTAGTAGCAGCAGTAGTGGTAGCATCTGTAGTAGTGGTAGCAGAAGTAGCCGTTGTAGCTAAAGTAGTAGCAGTAGTAGCAATCGTAGCAGTAGTAGCAGTAGCAATAGTAGTAGTAACTGATAGTAATAGTAGCAATCGTGATAGTAGTTGTTGTTGTTACAGTAGTAGTAGTAGTAAAATGAGTAGTAGCAGTAGGAGTAGTAGCATTAATAGTAGCAAAAGTAGTGACAGTAGTAGCAGTAGTAGCAATTGTAGTAGTGGCAGTCGGAGCTATAACAGTAGCTATAGTGGCACTAGTAGTAGTAATAGTGGTAGCTATAGTAGTAGTTGTTGTAGTAGTAGTAGCAACAGCAGTAGCAATAGCAATAGTAGTAGGTATAGTAGTAGTACCTATTGTTGTATTAGTAGCACTAGTAATAGTTGTTGTACTAGTAGTAGAAGTAGTAGCAGTAATGGCAGTAGCATAGAGTAGCAATAGAAGCAGTAGTAGTTGTAGTAGTAGCAGTAATAGCAGTAGCATAGAGTAGCAATAGAAGCAGTAGTAGTTGTAGTAGTAACAAAAGTAGTACTAGTAGCAGTAGAGCAGTAGTAGTAGTGGTGGTAGTCGTGGTAGGAGCAGTTGTAGTGGTAATAGTAGAAGATGTAGTAGTAACAGTAGCAGTAGCTGTAGTAGTAGTAGTTATTGTACTATGAGGAGTAGTAGTAGTAATAGTATTAGTAGAAGTGGTAGTTGTTATTGTTGTTACTGCAGCAATAGAAGTAGTAGTTGTAGTTGTGGTATTAGTAATAGTGGTGGTGCAAGTAGCAATAGTAGTAGCAGTAGTAGTTGTAGCAGTGATAGAAGTGGTAGTAATAATAGTAGTAGTTGTTGTAATATTAATTGCAGTTGTAGTAGTAGTTGTTGTTGTTGTTATTGTAGTAGTAGTAGTAGTAGTAGTGTTTGTAGAAGTAGTAATAGTAGTAGTATTAGTGGCAATAGTAGCAGCAATTGCTGTAATAGTAGTTGTACTAGTTGTAGTAGTAGCAACATCACTATTAGTATTGGTTGTAGTAGAAGTAGTAGCAGTAGTAGTAGTAGGCGAAGTAGTAGAAGTACTAGTAGAAGCAGTAGTAGAAGTAGTGTAGTTATGGTGCTGGTAGTAGTAGCAGTAGTAGTAGTGACAGCGTAAGTAGCTGTAGTGCTAATAGTTGTAGTTGTGGAAGGAAAAGTAGCCGTAGTATTTGTAGTTGCAGTTGTAGTAGCAGCAGTAGTTGTAGCAGGAGTGACAACTATAGTAGCAGTAGTGGTGGTGGTAGTAGTAGTTGTGGTGGTGGTAGTAGTAGTAGTAGAAGCAACAATAGCAATAGCAATAGTCGTAGTAGTAGTAGTAGTATTATGAGTAGAAGTTGCGGTAGTAGTGGTAGTAACAATAGTAGTAGTAGTAGTAGTAGTAGTAGTAGTAGTAGTAGTAGTAGTAGTAGTAGTAGTAGTAGTAGTAGTAGTAGTAGTAGGAATAGTCGTAGTAGCAATAGTAGTATTATTAGTCATAGTAGTAGCAGTAGTGGTAGTAGCACTTGCAGTAGTCGTAGCAATATTAGTAGGTATAGTAGTAGTTGCATTAGTAGTAGTAGTAGTAGTTGCAGCAGTAGTAGTAGCAACAGTTGTAGTAGCAGTCGTAGTAGTAATAGTAGTAGTAGCATCATCAACAGCAGCAGTAGTAGTAATAGCCGTAACAGCTGTAGTGGTAGTAGTGGTAGTAGTAGTAGCAACAGTAGCAGCAGTAGCGGTAGGAATAGTAGTAGGTATAGTATTAGGAACGTTAGTAGTAGTCGTAGCATTAGTGGTAGTAGTAGTAGCTGTAGTAGGAGTAGTTGTTATTTTAGTAGTAGTTGTACAACTAGTAGTTGTTGTTGTTGTACTAGCAGTAGTAGCAGTAGAGTAGTAGCACAAGCAGTAGTAGTTGTAGTAATAGTAAAAGTTGTACTAGAAGGAATAGAGCAGTGCTAGCAGTAGAGGTGGTCGAAGTAGGAGTAGTTGTAGTAATAGTCATAGAAGATGTAGTAGTAGAAGTAGTTGTGGCTATAGTAGCGTTTGCAAAAGTAGTTGTCAAAGAAGTAATAGCAGTAGCAGTAGTACTAGGAGTAGTAGAATAGTAATAGCAGTAGTGTAGTGGCAGTTTTTGTTATTGCTCCTGCAGCAGTTGAAGTAGTTGCTGTAGTTGTTGTAGTAGTAGTAGTGGTTGTAGTAGTTGTAGTTGTTGTTGTAGTAGTATTAGTAGTAGCAACAGTAGTAGTTGTAGTAGTTGTAGTAGTAGTAGTAGTAGTAGTAGTAGTAGAAGAAGAAGAAGAAGAAGCAAAAGCAATAGTAGCCGTAGTTGTAGTAGTAGATTTAGTAGAAGTGGTCATCATAGTAGTTGGGGCAGTAGAAGCAGTAGTAGTAGTCGTTCTTGTACTAGTTGTATTTTTAGTAGCAATAGTAGCAGTCCTAACTGTAGTAGCAATAGTAGTAGTAGCATAGTAGCGATAGTAGCAATGGAAGTACTAGTAATAGCCATAGTCATAGTAGTCACAGTAGTAGCAATAGTACCGATAGTGGCTATGGTAGTAGTCACAGTAGCAGTGTTATTAGTTGTAATAGTAGTTGTTGTACTCATAGTACTAGAATTAGTAGGAGAAGTAGAGTAGTAGCAGTAGTAGTAGTAGCAGTAGCAGTGGTGAAAGTAGTAGTCATCATAATAGTAGCAGCAACAGTCATGGTAGGAGAAATTGAGTAGTAGCAGTAGCAATAGTCATAGTAACAATGGCTGTATTAGTAGTAGTGGTGGTTCTACAATAGAAGTAGTAGTCATAGTAGTAGTACTTGTAATAGTAGCAGTAGTAGTAGCAAAAATAGAAGTAGTATTAGTAGTTGTGGTAGTAGTTGTAGTAGTAGTAGTAGTTGTTGTTGTTGCTATTGTAGTAGTAGCATTAATAACAGTAGCGGCAGTAATAGCAGTAGTAGTATTTGTGGCAATAGTAGTAGCAGTAGAAGTAATAGTAGTACTACTATTTGTAGTACTCACAATTATAGGTGTAGTCACAATTGTAGTAGTAGTAGTAGCAGTAGTAGTACTATCAGGCGAAGTAGTAGAAGTAGTAGTAGAAACAGTAGTAGAAGTAGTAGTAGTTATGGTGATAATAGTAGTAGTGGTAGCAATAGTTGCAGTAGTAGCAGTAGTATCAGTATAAGTACTAGCAGCAGCAGCAGTAGCAGTTGTAGTGGTAGTAGCAGAAGTAGAGGCCTGTGTAGGAGACACAGCAGTAGCAGTATTAGTTGAAGTAGTAGCTGAAGCAGTAGTAATAATAATAGTAGTAGTAATAGTAGTAGTGAAAGCAGCAGTAGCAGTAGTAGCAGCAGAAGCAGAAGTAGCAGTAGTAGTAGCAGTAGGAGACGTCATAGGAGTTGTAGTAGTAGTAGCAACAACAATAATAGTAGTGGTTGTTGTAGTAATAGTAGTCATAGTAGTAGTAGTAGTAGCGTTGGTAGTAGCAACAGCAGTACTAGTAGTTGTAGCAATTGTAGTAGAAGTAGTAGGTGTAGTAGCAATAGTAGTAGAAGTAGCAGTAGCGGTAGTATGGCTAGTTGTAGTAGCAGCAGCAATACTACTAGTAGTAGTAGTTGTTGTTGTAGTGGTAGTAGTAGTAGCGGTAGTAGCAGTAGTTGCAGTACTAGTAGTAGTAGCAATTGTAGTAGAAGAAGTAGTAGGTGTAGTAGCAGTAGTAGTAGAAGTAGCAGTAGCGGTAGTAGGGCTAGTACTAGTAGTAGTAGTAGTAGCAGCAGTAGTAGTAGGAGTAGCAACAGTAGTAGGAGAAGTAATAGTTGGAGTTGTAGTAGTTGTAGTAGGAGTAGCAATAGTAGTAGCAGTAGTAGGAGTAGTAGGATTAGCAGCAATAGTAGCAGTAGTAGGATTAGTAGTAGTAGTAGTATTAGTAGTCGTAGTATTACTATTAGCTAGAGCAGTAGTAATAGTAGTTGCAATAGTAGTAGTTGTTGTCATCGTCGTCGTCGTCATTGTTGTTGTTCTTGTAGTAGTAGTAGTTGTAGTAGTTGTAGTTGTAGTAGTAGTAGTAGTAGCAGCAGCAGCAGCAGCAGTAGTAGTAGTAGTAGTAGTAGAAGTAGTAGTAGCAGTAGTAGTAATCGATGCGTTAGTAACAGTAGTAGTGGTAGTAGTAGCAGCAGTAATAGTAGTTGTAGTAGTTGTTGTCGTAGTCGCAATAGGAGTAGTGCTAGTACTAGTAGTAGTAGTTTGAGTAGTAGTAACCATAGTAGTAGTAGTAGTTGTTGTTGTTGCAGTAGGAGTAGTAGATGTTGTAGTAGTAGTAATAGTTGTTGCAGGATTTGTAGTTGGAATAGTCATAGGAGTTGTGGTGGTGGTAGGGATGGGAATTGTGGTTGTAGTAGTTGGAGTTGTAGTAGTAATTGTAGTAGCAGTATTAGTATTAGCCACAGTAGTAGTAGTAGTAGTACTAGTTGTAGTAGTAGTACAAGCAGTACTAGTAGTAACAGATGTAGTAATAGAAGCAAAACTAGTAGTAGTAAATGTTGTATTCGTAGCAGCAGTAGCGGTGGGAGAATTAGTTGGAGTTGTAGTAGCGGTTGTATCAATAGTACTAGTAGTAGTAGTAGTAGCAGTAGTAGTTGTAGTAGCTGTAGTAGTGCCAGTAGTTGCAATAGTAATAGCGGTAGTAGCAGCAGTAGCAGTAGTTGTTGGGGTACTAGTAGTAGTAGAAGTAGAAGTAGTAGTAGTATTATTATTAGTAGTAATAGCAGTAGTCGTAGTAGTAGTAGTAGTAGTAGTAGTACTAGGAGTAATAGTAGTAGCAGTGGTTGCAATAGTAGCAATCGTAGCAGTAGAAATAGTAAGAGATGTAGTAGCAGTAATAGTAGTGTTTGTAGCAGTAGAAGAAGATGTAGTATTAGTAGCAGTAGTACTAATAGTTTTAGGAGGGGTAGTAGTAGTAGTAGCAATAGTAGTTGTAGTGGTAGTGGGAGTAATTAAAGTAGTAGTAGTTGTAGTAGCGGTAGTAGATGCAGTAGTAGTTGTACCCGTAGGATTGTAAGGAGTAGTAGTTGTTGTTGTTGTAGCTGTATTAGTAAATATACTAATAGAAGTAGTTGTAGTGGTAATAGTAGGAGAAGTAGTAGTAGTAGTAGTAGTGGTAGTAGTAGTCATATAGTAGTAGTATAGTAGTAGCAGTAATAGTAGTAGTGGACTTTGTAGTAGTAGTCGCAAAAGTAGCAGTTGTAGTAGTAGTTGTAGCAAAAGCAGTAGTAGAAAAGGCATTTGCATTAGTAGTATTAGTAGCAATAGTAGTAGTCACAGTAGGAGTAGCAGTAGTAGTTTTAGAAGTAGTAGTGATGGTAGTAGTAGTCATAGCAGTAGTTGTTGTACTAGTAGTAGTAATAGTTGTTGTTGTAGTAGTAGTAGTGGTAGTTGTTATAGTAGTAGTGGTAGATGTAGTAATAGTAGTAGTATTATTAGTGGCAATAGTAGCATTTGTAGCAGTAATAGTAATAGTAACAGTATAACTACTATTAGTGGTAGTGCAGTTGTAGTAGTAGTAGTAGCAACAATTGTAGTAATAGGCGAAGTAGTAGAAGTAGTAGTAGAAGCCGTAGTAGCAGTAGTAGTAGTTATGGTTGTAATAGTAGTACTTGTAGCAGTAGAAGCAGTTGTAGCAGTAGTAGTAGGAGTAGTATTAGCAGCAGTAGTAGTAGTAGTGACATTATAAGCAGTAGTAGCAACAGCAACAGTCGTAGTAGTAGTTGTTGTTGAAGCAGTAGTCGTAGTAGCTGTAGTTGTAGTAGTAGGAGAAGTTATAGTAGTAGTAGTTGTTGTAGCAGTAGTCGTAGTAGCTTTAGTTGTAGCAGTAGGAGAAGTTATAGTAGTAGTAGTTGTAGTAGTAGTAGTAGTTGTTGTTGTACTAGTATTAGTAGTAGTTGTAGTAGTTGCAGCAGCAGCACTAGTAGTAGCAATTGCAGTAGTAGTAGTAGTAGGACTAGTAGCTGTTGTATTAGAAGCAGCTATAGCAGTAGTAGTTCTAGTAGTGGTAATAGCAGTAGTAGCAATAGTAGTAGTAGTAGAAGAAGCCATATTAGTAGCAGTAGTAGGTGTTGAAGCAGAAATAGTAGTAGTTCGAGTAGTAAGAGTAGGAGGAGTAGTAGGAGTACTAGGAGTAGAAGGAGTTGTAGGAGTGGCA
>RXID01016293.1:0-44045 GCA_005019695.1 Trichopus zeylanicus subsp. travancoricus | reverse complement strand
GTCCTAACCTTATCTCCTTCTACTGAATTCAATCACTTCATCATCTTATTGTCCAGAAAAAAAATACAATCACCACTCATATGTGCATAATTTATGCATATATTTTTACTGGCGAGTGGGGGCCATTGATAAGGCTTAAATGATAGTAGAAAGTTCCCATGTTGAGATCATGCTGGGATCGTGCACCAAGATCACAATGCGAGTTGATCGTGAGTATCCAATGGTTGCTTCATGCAAGTTGCCGCCTTCGATCCCTTCGGGCTTCATGGATACCCTGCTCCAGCTCACCGTTGATCAGAATCCGCTCACCCTCGCCAACCCCTCCGCGACCAACGATCCCTTCTTCTCTCCCTCGATGCCGCCTCCGTCCCGTCTCCGACTTCCTTCCCAAGCGTCGCCGCGAGAAACGTCATGACTGTTGGGGCCCTGAACTCGAGTTCATCGCCGAGCCCGTGGATCTTTGCTCTATGCCTTTTGTCAGGATCCACGAGTACTTGGTCCCTGAGATCGTCTCCGATGAGAGTCACGTCTCCATCGTCGACTACCTGGTCCCTTGGCTGACATCGTAGTCCGCACACTCGAGTTCCCCAATGAACCTACCGCATTGCGTTGCTCCCTACCGTAGATTGGTTTTCGGCCTTCTTCTCATCGTGTCACTCTTGGCTATCATCTTCTGGTCTTTGTCTTTGTCTTCGTTCGTCTCCGTTTGCTGAAATCCTAATGCCCCAAACCGAAATGAAATCGGCCGAAACGTTTCGGCCGATTTTCCAAACCATGGTCTATATACCATTTGCCATGTGGTTTTCCTTTTGTCTGATGATGTACATAACCCTCATAATTTTGTTTGCTTGTCTATTTTCCATTTTGATTTGAGTTTGGTTGAAATGGTTTATTGTTTGCCTGCAATTTGCTGCTCTGTTTTTTGAATGCATCATTCTTTGTTTTTTAGGTTCCATCTTCCAGGCCAATCATCAGCTTCCTTGGAGATTGCTGATTCTGGTGCAGGGTCAAGGGGTAAGCTGATATTTTTGTGGCACTTTTCCTTGATGCTTGATCTTGTCCATATATGTTCTTTCTCAAACGTTATGATCTTCAAATTATCAAATTCGGCATCCATTTTGTGAAGTGATTGAAAAACTAACTCAGTAAATTGTAAATTTCTGAGGCCATTTTCCATATTGTGATGTGATTGGAAACTATAGCTTATTGCAGTTAAACAGAAAAAAAATTGGCAGTGCTGTTATCACAAATTGCAGTATAATTATTTCACATGGTGATAATCTGTTGATATGAGTCTTGTAGTATGTATCTGAATGAGAACTCACCTATCAGTGCAAGCACAGCTGCATGTGTCATGCTAATTGATAATTGCACGAATTATCTATTTCTAAAATTTCCCAGTTGACATCTTTCTGACCTGTGCTGATTTTGCAACATCTAGGTACTTCCCATGCAGTGATCAATTTCAACTCTTGTTAGTCCTGTGTTTTCTTTGTCGATGAGTTAATTTTTCTTGAAATATTTTGTCTATTATAAAATTATGGTTAGCAAGGTTCATTGGGTCAATTGTCAGGGGTTTTTTCTGGCTACCTTTCATCTGATGTAAGTGAGGGATCCACGTGGAGAATTAACCGGTGTGGCTTTTGGAATGCGATCTAAGAGGTTAAAGTTTCCTCTCACTAGCATTCTTAAAATTATGAAAACCATTATGATTGTATTGCATATGTTTTCACTATAATTTCCTTCCAGGACTCTATAATATGATCTAATCACTTTACTCCTACTTTGGTGGCTTAATTTGTATTACATTGTGGTGCTGACTACTTATGGACGTAATTTGTTAGAGCGGACTGGATGGAGATGCTGTCCGATTTTGGGTTTTTATTTTCATTTTCATGATGGGGGAAGTTCAAACTTGTTTTTGTTGTTACAGTGGTTCAACATTCTTTGATGATTTGTTCTCCATCCCTTCTTATAGCTCAAACTACATTCTCTAAGACTCAGGTTTATGATTTGAAGGAGCCTCTATTCCTTTTACAGCATTAAATCGGCTTTCTTTTTTTCCTTCCCTCCTGACAGAGTTGTTAACAGTTTGGCTCCAGCTGCCAGCTACCATCTAAGCTGCCAACTCTCCATTTTCACTTTGTGAGAGTTTCAGCATTTTTGCCCCTGTGTACTCTATTCTGGCAACCTGTCTTCAGGTCATTCTGGTCCATTTCATGTTTCTGAGTTCCTGAAAGACAAAGGTCACATCTCTTTCTACTCTAGTGATTTCCATTGAATTTTTTGAGAGCCATAGCCTATTCCATGAAACTGAGGATTGAATTTGTGGTCTCTCTCTTTTAGTGGTCAGCTTACCCCTTGCCATTGGACAGGTTGCTAATCGCATCTTTTGCATATTACTTCCGGTTCTTTACTAGTACAATCAAGAATCAATGAAGCTTCTCAGTCAAAATTTACGGAATAGTAGCTTTTCTTTATCATCTGCCTGCAGTTTGTTGGCTTCATAGACTTACTTGGATGCATATGACACAATAGCTATGAAGATCAGAGGGGATGAGAGATCCTACATATCTAGAGTAAGTTTCTTATGGTGACACAACAAAATAACACTGAATTATCTCTCTTGAGAAGTACATATCTTAATATTTACACTTTGATGAAGATATGCACAGAAGATTGCTTAAATTCACCTGGACAATAAGATAATTCATGGCAAGCTTTTATTTTTGTTCCCAAGACAAGTGGCATATTGGAAAGGCAAGCTTGATTCCCTACTGAGATCTCAGCTTCTTAGATTTTATTTGCAATTCTCATAGTTGACCGTGATTGAATAATTTCAGATTCCTTTGGAACTATATTTGCCAACATGGAGAGGAAATGTCATTGATGCAAAGTTGAAGATGAATCCATTACGTACCGAAGGAATGTCTCTCTCCGTTAACGCAGGAGGTGGTGTTCCAGGTGCCAGATCTGGTCCAGGAGACTTCAGACTGGAAATAGACTGGATCAAGGCTCTAAGCACATAATCTTTCCATAATGCCAATTAAAAACTTTATGCGAAGATTTGCTGCATGAAATGGTCATTGTGCAGAATCTCAACATCAATTTAAAGCTACAGCTACAGGCCACTGCAGTTCTGTCTTGTTGGGGATGTCTGATTTGCCTGGGCATGTATTTTTGATGCAGTTGGAATGTCTGTTATTGATTCATGGTTGCAATTGTATATGATTTAGCCTTTCTGTAGGATTTATTTGATGTTGGAGCAACCATGATGTCTTATTATAGTCGGTCCACAAAGAAGTGATAAATATTTCTGTAGTTCTTTTTTCATGATAATAAGTGTAACCACTCCAATACAGTGTGGGAAATTTATGAGTATTCCTTGCATTGCTAGGCGGTATATAACTGAGTAATTTTTCTTGGAGAGAGAAACAGTGTGTAATTTATAGGTTTTGCATAATGCAGAGACATATTTTCTTGAAAAAAATGATTGCTGCTATGTGCTGTTTATGTTTTGGATCACCAAGCAAAAAAATCTAAATATTATATAAGTTAAATTAAGAAATCAGCTAATAGAATTATATCTATTATTAGAAATTTTTTATTTAGAAAAATGACGAGAGTGAAAGGTCAAGGGTTTCATGTCTGTTGTTCTTGAGGCATCAAAATCCAATCGCTAAACCGCAAGCTCAAGAAGCAACAAAAAGATATTAAAATCAGGCAAAACGACAACTAGAGAACTTAAATGCATATAAATAGCACAAAAAAAAGGAAAAAGAGAAAGAAAAATAAATTCTTTGGGAGATAAAGGGAGTTGAGGGGCCCTATCTACGGGTGTGCATTCGGTTAAAACTGAATCGAACCGAACCGGCCGAATCGAATTTTCCGAAATTTTCGAAAACCAAAACCGAACTGAACCGAACAGTAATAGAACCGAACCGAAATATTTCGGTTCGGTTCGGTTATAATCGAATTGCAAAACCGAAATTGACAGGGTTTGAATCTGGTCATTTGCATAAGGGATTAAGGGGGAAAAAAAATTTAGTACAAGATATACAACAACAACACAGCAGGAGCAACACAGCAGCAGCAGGAGCAACACAGCAGGAGGCTAGGAGCAGCAGCAGCAGCAGCACTTGAAGTATAATGTACATAATTGTCATATTTGCAAGAGCAGGCAGCAGCAGGAGCAACACAGCAGGAGCAACAGGAGACTAGGAGCAGCACAGCAGGAGCAAGTGAGCAACACAGCAGGAGCAGCAGGAGGCTAAGAGCAACACAGCAGGAGCAACACAGGCACACAGCAGGAGGCTAGGAGCAGCAGCAGCAGGAGCAACACAGCAGGAGCAGGAGCAACACAGCAGGAGCAAGTGAGCAACACAGCAGGAGCAGCAGGAG
Source organism: Trichopus zeylanicus subsp. travancoricus (assembly GCA_005019695.1). Lineage (NCBI taxonomy): Eukaryota > Viridiplantae > Streptophyta > Magnoliopsida > Dioscoreales > Dioscoreaceae > Trichopus > Trichopus zeylanicus. Next base: position 39,644 of record RXID01016293.1, on the reverse strand, counting down.
GCTAGGAGTAGCAGCAGCAGCCAGCAAGAGCAATACAGCAGGAGCAAGTGAGCAACACAGCAGGAGCAGCAGCAACAACAACAACACAGCAGGAGCAACACAGCAGGAGGCTAGGAGCAGTAGCAGCAGCCAGCAGGAGCAATACAGCAGGAGCAAGTGAGCAACACAGCAAGAGCAGCAGCAACAACAACAACACAGCAGGAGCAACATAGCAGGAGGCTAGGAGCAACAGCAGCAGGAGCAGTAGGAGCAGCAGGAGGCTAGGAGCAGCACCCCTAGGAGCAACACAGCAGGAGCAAGGGAGCAACACAGCAAGAGCAGCAGCAACAACAACAACACAGCAGGAGCAACACAGCAGGAGCAGGAGCAACACAGCAGGAGGCTAGGAGCAACAGGAGCAGGAGCAGCAAGAGCAGGAGCAACACAGCAGGAGGCTAGGAGCAGCAGCAGCAGGAGCAACACAGCAGGAGAAAGTGAGCAACACAGCAGGAGCAGCAGCAGCAACAACAACACAGCAGGAGCAACACAGCAGGAGGTTAGGAGCAGCAGCAGCAGGAGCAACACAGCAGGAGCAGCAGGAGGCTAGGAGCAGCACCCCTAAGAGCAACACAGTAGGAGAAGCAGGAGGTTAGGAGTAGCAGCAACAATAACAACACAGCTGGAGCAACACAGCAGCAGCAGGAGCAACACAGCAGGAGCCAGGAGCAGCACAGCAGGAGGCTAGGAGAAGGCTGAGCAGCAACAGCAGGACAATGTATAGTTGCAGACTAGCAGTCTAGCAGAAGCGGGCAAGCTGCAAAACACTTCAACAGCTCAAATTCATGTAACAAGACAGTTCAAGACTTCAAGTCGCACGAGCAGCAGTCAGCAGAGCAGCAGGAGCAGCATAGGAGCAGGAGCAGCACAACAACAGGAGCATGTATATTGTATAGTATCAGAAGCTGGCAAGCTGCACTGCTGCAGAACACTTCAACAGTTATGTGGTTTAGAATAAATATGACCAACTGTAATTATGTGGTTCAGAATAAATAACAGTAATTATGTGGTTCAGAATAAATATGATCAATTCAGTAATCAGTTAGCATTTTAACTTTGAAGGATTATATCATGCCAAATGATCCATTAAGAAAAAAGTTTGAGAAATCTCCTGTAGTCCTGTGTACAGAAGTAACAAAACAGAAGCCAGAACTCAGAAGGCCCAGAACCAGAAGTTCCAACTTCCAAGCAGCATAACATTACTAGGGTGAAGCCAAAGAATGAGACAATCGTCCAATCAGTCACTTGCCCATATGCGAGCATAGCATATGGCAATGAGCCAATGATTCAACATCTTCATCGCCTCAAATAGCTTATGAAAAATTCAACAAATATCATTAAAAAAATCATAAAACAATTCCAAGAGGGTCATACTGTCATATTCCCTCTCTGGATGTCCCCGTGAGCGAATGGTAGGTAGTGGTTGCCTTCACAGGCCATCCAAACAACCATGCCATTGCTACAAGTAGGGGTGTGCATTCGGTTAAAATCGAACCGAACCGAACCGAACCGAACTAAACCAGAGTAGGGGACCATTGGAACACCTCCGCATCAAAACACCAAAGACAAAAAAAACCTCAAATAAAAGCAAAAATTCAAGAGGCTCAGATGGCTTTAATGCATCATCAAAAACGAAGATGTCTCCCCTCAGGCATCAACCTGCTTGGCTGCTCCTGCAAAATAATAGTTGGATACATACCTGTCCCTTGATAGTTGGATCATATTGTTGAACCTAAAAAATATAGTAAAATATCATCACAGTAAAAGCAATTAAGAAAATATCAGGTGAGTAGGTAACTAGGTAAGGAACTAAGGACAGTAAGATTATAACTTCACACATGCACTGATGCTGCGATGCACATGAATGATAAGGATATATAAGAATGAATCTGCAAGAGATGACCATAGAAAGTTAGGAACATGAACAGAAATGCATAAAAAATAAGTAAACATATTCAAACCTTAAGATGACTTTTCAAAATTCAACGGTTGCGACATCCAATTTCATTTTTATCAACTCTGAAATAAAAAAATCAATCAATGATTATCTGATCATAATAAAGAAATATACAATACAATAATAAAAATATTAGCAATGCAAATCTTACCCTCTTGAATCTTTTCAAGTTCTTCCAAACTTTCCTCAACATTGATTTCTGTTTTTGAATTTTTAATCCAATCTTGAGTGCAAATGAGAGCTTGTACTAGTGTAGGAGTCAAAGAGCTACGAAAACGATCAAGTACGCGCCCTCCTGTACTAAAAGCTGATTCAGAGGCCACTGTAGAGATAGGTATAGCTAACATATCACGAGCCATGTGTGACAAAATAGGAAATCTGCAGCTATTCACTTTCCAGAAGCCCAGAACATCAAAGTTTGGCTCATTTTTTTCAAGATCCTCTGATAAATACTTGTCTATCTCAGACTTCATTTCATCACCCATGAAACTTTTCTATGCTCAGCAAATAGACTGCTTAAGATGTACTTACCTGATTGCTTTCGCATACTTGATCCTTCACCAGATGGCATTCCTCCCGGCTGTAGTCGCATTCTGTACTCTCTGAACAAATCATATACAACTTCACGCAACCTTCTCCTCATCATAACACCTCTTTCACCTTCATACATTTTTTCAACTCCAAACTCAACATATTCTAACTTGCGTCTTGGATCAAAGACAACAGGAACAAAGAGAAGCATATTAATCTTCTCTGGCTCACCCCAATACTTGTCATATTTGTCTTTCATCACAGCAGCCATTTCTTGGATTTTTGTATCACCGCTGACCTTCCACAGATTCAAAAGAAGGTTAACTTGACAAATTTCATCAAAAAATAAATTACTTGTAACATACATAGAGCCAGAAACTCTAAGAGTCAACTCATAGAAATGCTCTAAGAATGTAATAAGTCGCTTGACATTTTGCCAGTCAAAAGACAGAGGAGTTCCATCTTCATCATTAAGCTCATGACGAAAATTGCTATCTTTTTCTTCAAATTTTTCAAAAGCCCTCTCAAAAGTTTGAGCTGCTTCAAGCATCATATAGGTGGAATTCCACCTTGTGGATACATCCAAACAAAGACATTTCCTGCTTTCAATTTTTTCAATTTCCACACATTCTTTGAACCTCTGCCATCTTGCTGGAGAATATCTCACATATTTAACAGCAGATCTAACCCGAGCAATGGAATCTGCCATCTCTTTCAAACCATCTTTCACCACAAGATTAATGATATGTGCTATGCAACGCATATGAATATATTTTCCTTGTGCCAAACAAGTGCCCCAATTCAAAATTTTTTTCTTCAAATAGGAAATAGCAGTATCATTTGAAGAGGCATTATCAACAGTAACAGTCAAAACACTATCAATTCCCCATTTAGAGAGGCATTTTTCAATTAGTTTTCCTATAACTTCACCCTTATGACTTGTAATCTTGCAAAAATTCAAAAGCTTTTTCTTCAAGTTCCAATCAATATCAATATAATGTGCTGTGATACACATATAGTTTATGTTTTGAATTGAGGTCCAAGTATCAGTGGTCAAACAAACTCTCTGTTTGGACTCTCTGAAATACTGTTTCAACTTTACCTTTTCATCATGGTAGAGTTGAAAATAGTCTCTAGTCATAGTCCAACGTGAAAGCATTCAAAATCTAGGACAAGCTTGAGACATAAAGTATTGAAAGCCTTCATGTTGCACAAAGCTAAAAGGCAGTTCATCTACAACAATCATGTGTGCCAGTGCTTTTCTAATTTTTTCTTGATCAAACTTTCAGCTTGTTAGCACAGACTCATTTGCTACTTCTTTCTGAATAGGTTACATAGCAATTTGTGTTTGATGTGTATCAGCATTATATGGATATCACTTGCACTGATTCATGTGATGTCTAAGAGAAGAAGTACCATTTTTCTTTGAATCACATAACAATTCATTACCACAGTAGTTGCATTTGGCTTTGGTTGACTTGCCCGGGTCTGTGAACTTTGTGTAATGCTCCCATACAGCTGATCGTGCTGCCATTCTTTTCCTCGGCATTGGAGGCTTTGTACTGCACGTAGACGTAGATACATTGCCCTCATTTGCAACTTCGATAGCCATAGGCGCAGAACTTTCCTGCGAGGCAGAAATTGGCATTGGACTTGGAATAACTGGATTTGTGCTTGAAAGCTGCTGACTGTCATCCTGGTTCAACATCTGTCAATAGAAAAATACAGAATTACATATTAAATTGTATGAAATCAAAAAACCCTAATTTAATTTCACAAAATTCAACCCTAACCTTGCAATTTGATCCCGATGATGCCGTTGTAGAACCCTAATTTCACAAAACCCTAATTTAATTTCACAAAAAATCAACCCTAAATTTCATAATTTCCGAAATACTCTCAACTTGCAGCTTAATCCGTTGTAGAAAAATGAGAGATTGAAGCTCAGAGCGCGACCAGAGAGATATTGAGGGTTGGGACTGAGAGTCAGAGCCTCAGAGGAGAGGAGGAGGGGGGTGGTCCGGGGGTGGACCGTGGACGAAAGGATTAACAATAAAATCGTATGAAATCAAAAAACCCTAATTTAATTTCACAAAAAATCAACCCTAAATACCCTCACCTTGCAGCTTAATCCGTCGTAGACTCGTAGAAAAATGAGAGATTGAAACTCAGAGCGTCGACCAGAGAGAGGCGTCGCCGCGTCGGGACTTAGAGCCTCAGTCCTCAGAGGAGGAGGGCCAGGGGCGTCTGAGGGTGGACGAAAGCTAGAGGGATGAAGGCGCAGCACCGCAGGTTCGCAGCGGCGAGAGCGAGAGAGGCGAGAGCGAGAGCGAGAGCGGCGAGAGCGAGAGCAAGGGCGCCGAGAGGGTTAGGGTTAGGGTTAGGGTTAGCAGAACAGCAGGCGTCGGCTCGGCGAAGTGGCGAACCGCTCTGCTGAAAACGGCAATTATATAGGCGGTCCGGTCTGTTCGAGCCGATTAGACCAAAACCAAAACCAAAACCAAAACCGCAGTATATAGATATATATATATAATTCGGTTCGGTTCGGTTTTTACGGTTTTCGAAAATCAGAAACCGAAACCGAACCGAAATTTAAATTTTTTTTTTCAAAACCGAAACCGAACCGAGAACCGAATAAACCGAACCGAATTGGTTATTCGGTTTCGGTCGGTCGGTTCGGTTCGGTTAAAACCGAATAGTGCACACCCCTAGCCCTGTCCTGTTCTTCTCCCAGTCTTCCTTCCCTTCAATATATTTCTCACTCAAAGGTGAAAGTTTTCTTCTCGCTTTGTTCTTTTTTTTTTTTGTCTGATTTTGCAATATATTAGACCAAGATCATAGATCCTTCTGCATTCAGCTTGTTTATGTACGCATTTAAATCTTTATTATTGGAGATTTATGAGAAAAAGATCTGATTTTGATATGTAAAACGCATCAAATAAGCTATTTTGGATTCTTGATTTGATAGGAAACATCATTATCCTTTTTCTTTCAGGCTTTTTTCCAATCTTTTGCTGGTGATTATTTTGCCTTTGTTCGTTTTGTTTCCAGAGATAGGTTTTCCTTTCTCAAAAACTTCTGCTTTTTTGATCTGTAGTCCCTTGCTTCATCTTGTTTGTCACATCTTCCAAATTCTCGTGAACAATCGCTGCTTGAAATGGTTTTGAGTAAATCTGTTTTGTTTCAGTTTGCTAAGATCTGATCCTTTTGTAGATTAATCCATACAATTGATCTTGTTGGTTAAAGCTTACTGCAAACGCTCTCTGTGCTTTGTTCTTTTGAATGCGGGTGGCAAAAAAAATTGTTCATGTCGGTCAATTACCATGCAGATATAGAGGGTGAGAGGAGAAGGGAAGGACGAACGGATGAATCCCTGGTTTCCAGATACTGGTGCCACGGATGCTTACAAATGGTGAGCCCAGAGATGGAGGTGGAGATCAAATGCCCCCACTGTGACAGTGGCTTCGTAGAGGAAATGGCCAACAGAAGAGAAGAAAGCAATGCCGACCTAATCTCCGACGGAAACCTCTCTCTGTGGGCCCCAATCCTCCTCAGAATACTCGGCAACAGGGGTAATGCCCACCGCCATCGACCCTCTGAAAGCGAAGCCAATGAGCATCTCTCCGATCCAGACCGCGAGCTTCAGTCCATTCTCCTACGTTGGTGGAGGAGCTCCGCTCTTCTCCAAATGCTCCAGAGCCTCCGGGAGGGCTCCAGGGCGGAGGTCAGTGCCACCGGAGGCGAAAGGAATGGAGATAGAGGCAGAGAAAGAGTGATACTGATCAATCCTTTCAACCAAGCTGTTGTGCTTCAGGCTGGCCAGAGCGTGGATAACGACATTGTTGATGCATCTCTTGGAGACTACTTCCTTGGCTCCTGATTGGACCTCTTGCTGCAGCATTAGGCGGAAAGCAACGATAACCGATATGGGACTCCACCAGCGAAGGAGGCAGTGGAGGCGATGCCGATGGTGGAGATTTGGGAGAATGTATGCTGTGTGCTTGGACGAGTTGGAAGTAGGAATGGAGGCAAAGGAGATGCCTTGCAGGCACAGATTTCACTGTGGGTGTATTCAGCAATGGCTGGAGCTTCACAGCTCGTGCCCCGTCTGCCGGTTTCAGCTGCCGGCAGATGGAATGAAAAATATGACTGAAACTCTCATTGTTAGTAGATCAGAGAGGAATGCTACTAGCTCTGAGAGCATTAGTAGCAGAAACAGCGTTGAGCAGAATGGCAGTGGAGAGAATGGGAGGAGGTTTCAGGTCCCAATACCATGGCCTTTCAACAGGTTGTTCTCGTTGCAGATTGGCGGGAATTCGTCATCTGCAGGAGCATCTAGAAGTAGCAGCTCTCATGTTGCTGAAAGTTGAGGCTTTATGTTCAGTGGTTAACTTCTTTGTGAGTTTAGTCTGAAAATTATGTCCATAGCCTTAACAGTTGCTGAATTTGGATGCTGCAGGAGAGTAAGAAGCGAGAGTTCGTTACTTTAATTGTTCCTTGGGTTGTCTGCTGTTGAGTTTTAGATGTCTTGAACTCTAATCAGAGTTTGAGTTAAAGTAGGAATGCAAAGTTGGATTTAGATTTATATTATTAGGAGTTGTAATTGTGTAAAACTCAGGCCCAATAAGAATCTATAAATATACTATAATATATAGCACTTATGTGTGGCGTAGTATTGAGATTGAACTAGAGAGAAATAGAGAGAATAGAGAGAAGAGAAAGAGAGAGTGTGTTGGCTCTCGTGTGTGGGTCTTTCTAGTGCTTCTCGGTGGTCTCTCGTGGTGGTTCCTCGTGGTACTCTCTTGGAGATTCTCTCTGAAGGTGGAGGCGTTGCCGAGGCTTGGAGAAAGAGTTTAGTTGAGTAAGAAAGAGTAAAGTCGTTCTTGTAAACTCTTGTAAAAGCCTTTATCTATTGATAGTGGATCTCCCGTTGTCTTATCTTGTTATTTCCTTTTATCTTGTATTACTTCTCGTTTCTTGTGTTGTTTGAGAACAAGGTGATCCGTGAAACTTCCGCTGCGAATCCCAACAATTGGCATCAGAGCCTAGAAGCAAACAACCAAGATGACAAAGTCCTTACTCGAGGTGGAGAAGTTTGACGGCAAGATAAATTTTGCCTTATGGCAAAAGAAGATGAAGGCGGTTCTTACTTTTCAAGGTCTACAAAAGACGTTAGAGGGAAAAGAAAAGAAGCCGGTCAAGATAAGCAATGAAGACTGGGAGGAGATAGATCAAAAGGCATTGAATTTAATTATTCTAAGCCTGACTGATGAGGTTTTGTACAATGTCATTGACGAAGAGACGACGATGGACATCTGGACAAAACTCGAGAAGTTGTACATGTCAAAAAGCCTCACGAACAAGTTCTATCTGAAACAACAGTTGTACGGACTGCGTATGAGCGAAGGTACAACTATATTACATCACCTAAATGCTTTCAATAAGATTATCAATGATTTGCTGAAAGTTGATGTGAAGTTTGAAGAGGACGATAAGGCGCTGATTCTCCTGATGTCTCTTCCTACTTCGTATGATCATATTGTGACCACAATTCTTTATGGTAAAGAAACTCTTAAGATGGAAGATGTGACAACTAGTCTTCTTTCTAATGAGAGAAGGAGAAACTCCAACATTAATATGGAGTTTGGTGAAGGATTGGTGACTCACGAAAGAGGAAGATTAAGAGAGCGTGGAGAAGGCAAGCAACGGTCCAAATCAAAATTGAAGGCGAAAGTACAATGCTATTCATGTAAGAAGTATGGCCATATTAGACGGTATTGCCCTGAACGTGGGAAGATAGAGTCCTCCAATACGATGACGGCAATAGTGGATGATACTTCTGATAATAGTGCAGATGGAGATGTTCTTGCAGTATCCGCAGAAATCGACACTTCTGGTAAGTGGATTTTAGATTCTGGTAGTTCTTATCATATTTGCTCCAGAAAGGATTGGTTTACTTCTTATGAGGAGAATAAGAAGAAAAGTACTGTTTGGTTGGGTGATAATTCAGCCTGTGAGATCGCCGGTGTGGGAACAGTTAAAATCCAGATGTTTGATGGAGCGATTCGAACTCTTACTGGGGTGAGGCATGTCCCCAAGATGCGAAGGAATCTAATTTCACTTGGTGTACTGGACTCAAAAAGCTGTAATTATTCAGCAAGAGATGGAGTCATGAAGGTGACACGTGGTATTAGAATCCTGATGAAAGGTGAGAAGTGTGGCAATGTTTATCGATTGATAGGGAACACCATTACAGGTGGAGTTCCGATGGGTACAGTAGTGAAGAGGAAGCACGATACTCGGAGTAATTTGATGTCTCCTCAAATTACTTTTACTACAACAGCAGACACAGGTCATCCGAAAAGCTTCCAAAAGTACAAAACTGTAGACATGAAGAACAAATTCGAGGTTGGCTCGAGTTCACATCTTGAAATTAGCTGAATAAGCTAGTAGCCCAAGGGCAGGGGCTGGATGAGAGATGACGGCTGATGATTCGTGATGATGGCACGCCCGAGTTCAAGCCAAGGTGGAGATTGTTGAGTTTTAGATGTCTTGAACTTTAATCAGAGTTTGAGTTAAAGTAGGAATGCAAAGTTGGATTTAGATTTATATTATTAGGAGTTGTAATTGTGTAAAACTCAGGCCCAATAAGAGTCTATAAATATACTATAATATATAGCACTTATGTGTGGCGTAGTATTGAGATTGAACTAGAGAGAAATAGAGAGAGAGGAATAGAGAGAATAGAGAGAAGAGAAAGAGAGAGTGTGTTGGCTCTCGTGTGTGGGTCTTTCTAGTGCTTCTCGGTGGTCTCTCGTGGTGGTTCCTCGTGGTACTCTCTTGGAGATTCTCTCTGAAGGTGGAGGCGTTGCCGAGGCTTGGAGAAAGAGTTTAGTTGAGTAAGAAAGAGTAAAATCGTTCTTGTAAACTCTTGTAAAAGCCTTTATCTATTGATAGTGGATCTCCCGTTGTCTTATCTTGTTATTTCCTTTTATCTTGTATTGCTTCTCGTTTCTTGTATTGTTTGAGAACAAGGTGATCCGTGAAACTTCCGCTGCGAATCCCAACAGTCTGCATTGTCAGCTGAATCAATTTTTGATGACTCGATGACAAAATATCTACCAACAGTGTAAGATGCTTTCTTTCTCATTAATCTCATCATATAAAGATCAATCTGGAAATGACATTATATTGGATAAGTCGGACTCTAAATCAATTGTCAAATATTTAAAACCTTTTTAGTTATTCATTGCACCTTAAGACTAGTGCAATGGCTAAAACAGCAATTTTATTAGAAGCACAATTGTGTAATTGCATTAACATTAAATTATAATAAATGACTAAAAAGTTTTAAAACATTTGTCAATCCATTCAACATTTAATCCCTAATCCAAACTCCAAACTCCCAAAAAGATGCTGTTTCATAGAAGTCCCCAAGATTTGTAAAAATCACAAAAAACACTCAATAATTAACTAAAAAGATTACAAGATAATGTGAAAACAAAATGAGAAGAAACTCCTAGATTTAGTCATAGATTAGCTTGGAGATCTAGTTTTGTAAGTATAATCTCAAATGAGCAATATGATAATCTCATTGTTATTAGGATTTAGCAAATGTCAAGCATCAGTTTAGATTAGGATGGAGGCATTAAAATGGGCCACAAGGTCCAACAATAGAACATGGACTGCAGCCCAATATGTGCAACTAGCCACTCTGCCCAAGCAGAAGCTAGACAGAAATTGTGATAAAATCAAAATATGATCAGATTAATGAAATTCTACTTAAAAAGTGTTGACAGCAGAAAAATTGTAGACGAAGATGAAAGCATATCAGGATTTTAGGCACTGTTTGGTTCGGGATCAAGATCAAGACTAGTAAACCACTTTTATAAACTAATATCATTTTATCAAAATTAATTCTACAATAATTTAAAGTTCGAAAAAATATTTAATTTTTTATAATAATTTAATTTAAGAACGGTATAAAATAAGTAATATTAATTTTGTAAAAACAAAATAATTCTGAAAAATATTGATTCTGATCCCAAACTAAACGATGCCTTATTTATCTAATATATGATGTGAGACTAATATATCAAATCTGACATCATAATATTCTTTTGAATCCAAGTCTTGAGCATCGACAAATGTCGAGAAAAGAGTGCAGTAATTATAACATGATTAAAGTTCATAGCAATTATATGCAACTTTCCTTTCTATAATGAAAGAATCAGCTGGTGCTATGTTGCTCTCTTCAATTATATGCATATATAAAGTCTTCCAGGATCACATCAATGAGATTATGGCAAATTTTTATCAAAAGCAGTAAATCCTCATTTTTATCTCAAGTAATGAACTAGCCAATGCATTATTTGATAATCAACAATAACAACTTCTACTTCTAATTAACTAAAGACAATGTCTGCATGAGTAATGCCTGCAATGTGTCACATGAAACCTTAAGCCTTATTAACATAAAAAGCTGGGGAAGAAAGTGACATGGTCCACAAACAGAGTTGTTCAGAAGTATCAATGCAAGTACGGAAATGTTCGCTCACTTTTGGATCTTTTGTATTACCTGGATACGTCAGTTGAACACATGAATGGGCCATCCTGATGGTCTCCACCTGTTCCTTCTGCATAACTGAATTTAAGTATGAAACTTGACAGAGGAGATGGGGAATCAAATTCTCATTCCATATTCCATTCCTTTCTTTGAAGCAATTCCAAGAAGCATCAGTGCATTGCAGAATATGTCAGTTCCTTTAGTAAAGATGCATCTGATTCTGTTTCTGGTTGCCTGCAGTCAAAAAAGATATTCACAACTTTGCTTGCAATTTACTCACTCCTAATTCTACATTCTGCACGATTAAAAAGTCTTCACTGTCATTACCCCAGTACTGCAAAAGCTTATAGTTACAAATCTGAAACCTCTGCAAGTTCCAAAAACATCACTCGGATAACAAACCTTCTGGCCACAAAAATCTCCGAGGCATGAGATTCTTGCTTTTCCTTTGGGGACCAATTTGTTGAAAGCATCATCAAACTCAATGCATATATTCTTCGCGTGTGAAATTTGCTATTGTGAAACTCTAGAGTTAGTGTTAGTGTGAATTGACAACAAAACTACCAGGACAAGTTGAAAGTACCTGTAGCAAGAGGCAGAGGTGGTCTATCTCCGAGTTGTTATGAATACTGGACCGACTTTCATGTTCCATTTCAAAGATTTCCAAGATTATCCCCAACTTTGCATTATAAGAACAGCACTTGGGGTGCTTTTGCTGTCATGAGTAAGTCGAAGATGCTAGGCCCTTCCCTCCTATATATAACTCACTGACAACAAAAACCTGATCAGTTTGTCAAGACTCAAGAATCTGCGGTTTCTGTCATCTAAAGAAAGCATGGTAAGTAGCTACAAACATTACACTATTTTCATTATTTGATTGTCAAGTCTTCTCCTAGATGACATCAAGTCAACATCTTCTCATGAGCAGAAAATGCATCAACATCCTGAAGGCAACAGCCTTTTGTCTTCTAGGCCAGCTTTTCCTCCAGAAATGCAACTATTTAGGCGAGGAACAAACATTCCAAGAGACTCAGGACTTGTTCTATCAACTGATTGTAAGCCAAGAATAAAATGGACTCCGGAGCTCCATGCACACTTTATGGAAGCAGTAAATCAACTGGGTGGAGCAGATAGTGAGTATTTTAAAAAACTTACAAAAGAGGGAAAATAGAAATATCAAGAAGCCACAAAATCAGCTAACAAAAGATTTTCTTGCAGAAGCAACCCCAAAAACAGTCATGAGATTAATGGGCATTCCAGGACTAACATTGTATCACCTCAAAAGCCATCTTCAGGTACTAATCTCCTAATTCTCATTCCAAAAGTTAGCATCTGTGATGGAGTATATTGATTTCTGTTACTTTCGTATGCAGAAGTACAGGCTTCACAAAAAAATCCAAGTTCAGAATAATGATGGGACAGCCAAGAATAGTAAGGAATCACAGAAAATTTTCACAAATGTGTTGGAGAAAATGATATGATGTTCTTTTGTTTCAGTTATAGGTTACACGCGAGCGATGAGTCCAACATCTGAGGTCAGTGGATCATCAATCAGCAGTATGAGCAATGAAGCCCAGCCAAATAAGTAAGAGCTAATAAAGGTACCTTTAGAATCCTGTTCTGTAAAAAAAATTTTCATTAACAACATGCTTGAATCACAGAAACATGCAGACAACTGAAGCATTGCAGGTGCAAATTGAAGTACAGAGATATCTACATGAACAGATTGAAGTAAGGAGCGTACTGTGTAATCTCCCTGACCTTAGCATACTTTGATTCATATAATCAATTTTCAGTGAAAATATTAATTACTCAAAACCTGAAGCAAGTATCAAACATAGAGCAGAATGCAATGGAATAGGCATGTAGCAAAGAGCAAATTTTCCTTTTAAAAGGAGAAAATAGTTTTTATGAAAATGTCTTCTTCCATAAGAGTTTCTAATGGTTTACTTTGTACCCCAATCTATTTAGCATTAGGGGTCACATTTGACAAAAGAATGTGCACATACATATAGTTCAGAGAGAAGGAACATATATAGACTTAAAATATTCCACATAAATTAACATTCATTTTCTCATGAGTAGGAAACCAACATGCATAGAGCACTCCTGCTTCAATGATGAAAAGGGAGGAGCAATAAAAGATAGACATTCATAACTACAACAACAATAACCAATCCACTTCTACAACAAGAAGTTTGACTAAGATAATATATTTGAAGAGAAAGTCAACAAAAAGGATAGAGTATATGAAAAAAGTAAATGAAATCTGTACAGCCTCTTTCTAAAATACAAAGCATCTCCATCTACACTCAAAACCATTTTGGCCTCTACAGTTACAGTAGCATACTCATTTTACTGTCAGAATGGAAAAGTCAAACAGTTAATCAATGACAACAATCACATGTTCAGGAATCAGGACACCAAATTACAATTATTTCACTCTTTAGGTTTGACTCAACAATGAAGAAATTTGAATATTTAGTCTCAATAGAATGCATTCTGGATGAAAATAGGTGCAGAGACACTTGCAGCTTCGAATAGAGGCACAAGGAAAATACTTGCAGTCAGTCTTGGATAAGGCCCAAGAGACTCTTCTGAAGCAGAAGTTAGGTTCTAAAGGGCTTGAAGCAGTCAAAGCATTATCTGAAGTAGCTCCTGCAGTATCAGATGAATGTCTTGGTAGTGCATTTTCAGGTTTGCAGGAACACTCAATTTTCTGTACCCTTCAAACAGAAACAGACCAACATGCTGATTCTATGGAAATGAGAAATGATGAGGATTCTGAACAACTAAGGGATGCTACCAGGTCAGGATGGGTTCCATCCTACATGGTGAAAGATTCTGATAGAAAGTTCTTGCATGACCAACGGGACAACAGCATTCTACCAATGGTCACTGGAAATCAAAACGAAATTTGTACTACACCCAAGAGACGAATAAGAGAAACTCACAACAAGCCTTACCTTGAGCAGCCAAATGCCGTATGCAATGAAAGAGAAAAGCAGTCTGATGGATTTGGACCAAAATGCTTTAAGGGCCAATTGGATCTAAATGTTCCACTACTATGATACTGCTTAGCAAAATTGCTACAAATTCAGGCTGAATGGCCTAAGCTGAAGCTAGCAGATGCAAGATGACCATGGTGAAGATGCTGAGCTTGCTAGAAATATTGAAAGCCTAACGCTTCTCAGATTAAAACTTATGTATAAAAGCTTAATTCATATTTTGGCTGACATTCTACTGCAAGTTCTCAACTAGGATTCACACTCAGCAAACCATGGGGATAACAAGATGATAAACTGTATGCTACATCATGACTACTCTTAGGCCTTGAACAAAAATTGCCTCCACAATAAATCAGAATGTAATCGGTCAATACAAATGATAGACATGATTGATTGTTCCTGTATCTCATAGTATATGAGTTCAAACCAACTCTGTAAATTTGAAATACCAGCAATTTAGTCGGTCGAATAGATTGAGCCTATCTGCTAGAGAACAAACAGTAAGGAACACAATGAGAATATCAGAGTAGTTTTGCTGACTTGAGCAGTGCCATAATCAAATGCATGCAAGAAGACTCACACTCACAGTAAAACGGAAGTAAAACATATTACTCTTTAGCTAAGTGAAAACCTTACATTGTTCCACAAAAAGAAGATTGACCATCTACATCCACTAATTCTTTAAAAGTAATTTTCCAGACAGTATTCTTGCTCAGCCAAAAATTGTACAGATATCATACTGATGTCCTGTATATCTGTTAAAATTCAGCTATTAGTTGATACAGCTGATTTATATCAGTATCAATAGGCGAATCAAACCCAGAGAGCAAAAGCAGTTACAAACTTTCAGCATTTACTCGTCAAACGATAATATCTATATGAACAGAAGTAATAAGCTATTAGACTTTCTTAATCCATGCCTCACAAGCATCTATCAGACTAAAAGAGCAATTAATTCATCCTATACTATCAGCCAAAAAGGAGTTACTTTCGATGTATATTCCTCTACTTCCTGCTCCGACGAACCTTCTTGTTTCCCCAAACCTCCATCACCCTCTCTGGGCACCCGCAAGGCGCACGAAATATAAGCACCGTGCGGCCATTCACCGGCGCCAGCTTCTTCAGCTCGGCCTCCAGCTCCTTTTGCTTCTCCCCCAAATCCAATTCACGAAGCCCCAACATATCCTTTGGCACTGGCGGCAAATACTTCACAAGCTCCTCTGACTCGAGCTGGATATCGAACTCCACCGCCTTCCTCAGCCCCTTGCAGAACGGATTCCCGCACTTCCTCTTTTGGCAAGCAGAGATCTCCTTCCCGATAAATGCGAGGCTGAGCACGAGGATAAAGCCGGACACGAAGGCGACGGTGAACGGGGATCGGAGGACGGTGTCGCAGAAGGCGTCGAAGACTAAGGGAAGGAGCTGTGCGAGGAGGAAGCGGAAGCAGGGGACAGCGAGGACAGCAATGGCGGCGAGAACGAGGACAAGGATTAGAGCGTCGACGGCGGCGAAGCGGGAGTGGGCGCAGAAAGATGATGGCTTTGGCTTCCTGGAACGGTGCTTATGTTGGTCGAATTCGCGGCAGAACTCGATCAAGCTCCGGCAATCCACCATTGTTGAAGAATCAAGCAACTTCGAGATGCGGTTTTGGGATCAAGATCGCGACTTTGAGGCAATTATCAATTGAAAATCAGAATAATAAGAACCGGTAATACGCGAGCGGTGCGGAATCGAGCAGCTCCAAGATGGGGTTTTGGGATCCAAGATCGTGACTTTGCAGGAATTATCGATTGAAATCAGCAAAATAAGCTCCGGTAATCCGCACAGCGGAAATCCACCACTGTTGAGGGATCAAGCAGCGCCAAGATGGGGTTTGGGGAGAAAGTCATAAGAATAAGCTCCGGCAATCCGCGGTGCAGAAACCCACCATTGGAGAAGGATCGGGAAGCTCCAAGATGCGATTTTGGGATCAAAGGTCGCAAATTTGAGGGGAGTACAGATTAGAAATCAACGATTATTGGGACGAATGGGGATATTGAGCAGAGATATAGAGATGGGGAGCCGAGGTCACGATGCGAGGGAGGCGAGTGGCGTGGACTGGGGATTTGACTTTTGGGGAATTTTTGTCGGTATTCGGAAAGGTCGATTCCGTTTCCCAGCGAGTCTCTGGACGAAACGGGAAACGAGGGAAGACCATGTTGCGTTGGGGTTTTGACTTTTGGGTTCGATGGTGCGGTCCAATGCAGGAACCAACCATTTTGGAGAAACCATTTTTTCTACGGTTCAGTCTTTATCTTTTTAAAGAAATTCTTACAGATTTGCACGGAAGTACTAACGATTTCTTAAAAAGAAGCTTTTTTCAGCTCCATCACGTTTCGCAGTCAACTGCGAGTGAAAGCAAACAAATAAATTATTTTGGCTTGCCTCAAATTGTTGAAAAATTTAAAAATATTAAATCAAATTAATATAATAAATTATTTGTTAAATTATTTTAAAAATTTAAATTAATGATATATAT
The DNA here is from genome assembly GCA_005019695.1 of Trichopus zeylanicus subsp. travancoricus. Taxonomy (NCBI): domain Eukaryota; kingdom Viridiplantae; phylum Streptophyta; class Magnoliopsida; order Dioscoreales; family Dioscoreaceae; genus Trichopus; species Trichopus zeylanicus. The sequence continues at coordinate 23,028 of RXID01016293.1, read as the reverse complement.
ATATATATAATATTTATTTAATTATTCAAAGTAAAACAAATCTATGAAATATTGGGGCTGTTTGGTTGAAGGTCAAGGTCAAAATTAAGACTAGTGAAATATTTTTATAAATTAATATTTTTTTATCAAAATTAAATCGTTAATAATTTAAAGCTCAAAAAACTATTTAATTTTTTATAATAATTTAATTTAATAATAGTATAAAAGAATAAATATTAATTTTATAAAAAATAATAATTCTAAAATAAACTGATTTTGATCTTAATCTCAAAACAAATGACGACGCTTAAGTAACAATTTGAGAAATATTAAATAACTATCATAAAGCTGATATTTTTTTCCGACTCATGCCCCGTGGAAGAATCCAAATTCGATAATAATTGATCCTTTGATCCACTAAAATCGATATTTCTCTCTGTTTTTGGGTGGAAAAAATCAATGTAGGTGACCAGTGGTGATATCCCCACCCAAAAAAAAATTCAAGATTATGACAGAACCAACTGCTACACTTGTTTTGGCAAATCAGCAAGAGAAAACCCAACTGCTCCATGTTTCATTCACAGCCAATTCAAAGCAAATATGTGATCTATATCTTCAAGCATGAGTCACAAATCAATTTTTTACTGTAGAACGAGCATCAGAATGGCTCATATTCATATAGAACTCGAAACGTTACATCTATCAATGGTCAAAACAGTCCATCGAGCCATTCGTTGAGGTAAGATATAAACTGTTTGCTTGCATCAAATCCATATAATGGAGGAATCAAATATTAGAAGCTAAATATTAGCTTCTTCAACTACTGAAAAAGAGCGCTAGCTGATGTTGTGATATTGCCAAACGTTTAGGTAAAGTGACGCCAATAATTGAGAAATTATTGAGATATCAGAGACAATCTCAAGGGAAAAAAAATGCAAAGAACCATATTCAATCAAAACCCAGAGATCATGCAAACTCAAAAAGAGTACGAGAGGAAAGAGAGGGAAAAAGAATTTCTGTCATTAGTGCGAGTTTCAATTCTATTCTTTGATGTAAGATCCAAAAAATATATATATATACTTAAATTAAATAAATTTATATATTTTAGAGTTCAAAAATTTCATTGATGAAATTCTGAAATTTTTCCCACGAATTCCGATTCATTTTGAATTCATGTCATTCTTTGAGGAGAAAAAAATTGAAAAAGAAGAAAATTTTCAAAATCAAAATTCATGGGCTCTGTTTCACAGCCAAAGAGAAGAAAAATAAAAACGAAAAACTCAAATTCACTTTTTGTTTCTCATCGTCTAAAAAACATAAATTTGGTTTTTTACAAAAAATCCCTCCAAGTATTATGTAATTACAAATCAAAGTTTTATAATTACAAAAGACCAAAATATTTACAAAAAATTCTAATGACCAAATAATTCAAATAAATTAATTTAAATTTAAATTTTCAATTGGATTCAACCTCATAAAATTTATCCTCTTTTAAGCAGACAATTTCAAAGTGAGATCAGATACTGAATATATTGTAAAACAGTCCAGCTCATCACGAAATACCCAAATAAGCACACATATAAAAATTGGTCTGTTTATACTTTCATTCATTATCATATAAATATCCAATTAGATAGTCAAACTTGAGTTATTTACTATATTTTCAAACCATTTGACCTGAATTACACAATTAAACTCATTTAAAATCAAACTAATAAATAATCTATAAGGCCACAGAATTAATAATCATTTACTTGATTTATATATCTATTTATTTATACATATATAAATAAATATATACTAAATTTTTTTTTAATAAATTAATTTTTAATGAAATTTCAATTGTGTAATTCAGAGACAATTTATTATGCCACTCTTCCTCAACAGTTCATATATATGTTTAATCATGGATGGATGTATACTAATAATATACTAATCATTTTCATGTCAAAGCAAATAGAGTATTATATCAGTTGAGTTGAATAATATCAAATATAAATATAAACAATGTGTTCATTGAATAAGACATACAATAAAACATAATAGTAGTGAGAATTCTTATGCCTCTTTTATTAACAGTATACTCGCTTTATATTTCTTCTCAAAAACACGTCATTTAAATGCGCAAATTTTACTGAGGATATCTTACAAGTGTTAATGCACATCATTTAAGTGAAAGATATAAAACAGATGTGATACTCAATTATATCTTCATTTTAAGCATTTTAGAAATCACCTTCACATGATCACTAGGTTCTTATGTAGATGGTTATCACCAACCTACTTAGTGATCCACGACATTTCCAAAGATTTCATCTTCTAAATTAGAAAACTAAAAATAAAACACATCAATGAAATCACTTCAAATAGAAAAATTAGTATTTTACTGATAAATAGAATATAAACAAATACAATGTATGCAGAAGTTAAAATATGATGTCATCTTTGCAAACTATTTTTATATAATTTACATGCTCTTTAAATATTTTTATTACAAGACTTTAGTCATTGGGTCGATCAGATTATCTGCAGAGGAAATCCGTAAAATAATAATATCTTTTTTTAAACTTTTTCATAGACATAACGAAATTATAACTCAATGTATTTTGCCTTGGAATGGTATCTTGTATCTTTAGTGAGAGATCAAACTACATCATTATCATAGACTATCTACATTGAATTATCAATATAATTAATTATCTTGAGGTCAAAAAGAAAATATTTTAATCATATATTATGTTTACTAGCCTCAAGTAAACACATAATTAGATATTGACTTTAAACTGATCTCACATCTTTTTCAATCAAAGATTATGTATCCAAGAACATTTAATGATTTATAATCGTCAAACAAGAATATATAATTTTGGGTTTTCTTTAAATAACAAAAAATCTTTTCAATTGCTCTCTAATGAGATATTTCTATATTACTCTAATATCTACCAAGAAGTCTTATAATAAAATCAATATCTGGATGGGTATAGATTGTCAAATACATCAAACTATCAATAATTGATGCATAGAAAATTTTTTGTATCTTTCGTCTTTCAATATCATTTTAAGGATATTATTGAAAATTGAGTTTATCACTTTTAACTATAGGTGATTTTTCAGCCTTACAATTATTTATATCATATCTTTGAAGAATTTTAGCAATATATGTCTCTTAAGAAAGCCCAATCAATCGATACTTTTTCTCTTTATATAATTTAGTACACAAGACATATGAAATATTGCCAAGATTATTCATCTCAAAGACTATAGATAACATATTTTTAGTCTCTCTAAGAAAATTTAGTTCACTACTAGCCAATAAGATATCATCAACATAAAATATTAATATTTTAATTTTATCCCAAGTGACCTTTAGATATACATAGTTATCAAATATATTTTTCTGAAAGCCAAAATAGTAATTATCTTATACAATTTGAAATACCATTGTCAAAAGGTTTGTTTCAATACATAGATAGATTTATGTAATCTACATACTTTTCCTTCATCACTTTTTTTGATGAACTTTTTGATTGAATCATATAGGGTTCTTACTCAAAAATCCCATCTAGAAATGTTATTTTAACATTCATCTGAATGAGTTCATAATTATATGTGCAATCACTGCTATAAAGATTCTAAATAAATTTTTCCTAGAAACTGGAGAAAAGATTTCATCATAATTAACCTCTTCTTTCTGAGTGTAATATTTAACAACTAACATTGCTTTATACTTGTCAACTTGACTATTGACTTTCAATTTTGTTTGATAAATTCATTTACACCCAATTGATTTATAATTTTCAGGAGCTTGTATAAGGGATCAAACTTCATTCTTCTGTACTGAGTTAATTTCTTCAATTATTGCATTCATTCAAAATCTTGCATTCGCACTATTTATAACTTCTAAAAAATTTAGTAAATCATTACTCTATATAATTGATGCTATAGATGCCTCCTCTGGATTGTTTGAACTATGAATATGTAGATTTTCAATTTTTTCTAAATATGTAATGTAGTCATCTAATATAGCTAATTTACGAATTCTTTTGGATCTTTATTTAGCTGACCTAGCATAATCATTGATGCTTTATCTTATTCAGTTCTATTTGACTTATCCTTAAATTCAAATTTTTTCCTCTTGCTTCATGTGATAAATGTTCCCTATTCAAGAAATTTGTCATTTTTTGTTTTCAAATATAGAACCTTAAACTGAATTATATAATTTGTAACCTTTAGATCTTTTAATAAAACCAATAAATTTAGAACTCAAATTGCGGGTTGCAATTTTTGGCATAGTAGGTTCAACAATTTTGGCTTATGTATCACAACTCCAGATTTTAAAATGATTTAAACTAGGTTTTCTGTCAAGCCGCTACTCAAAAAAGAGTTTTAGAAATAAATTTGGATGATACTCTATTTAAAATATATGTAGTCATTTTTTAGTGTCTTACCTTATAAGGAGTCTAGTAGTTCATTAAAAATCAGCATACAACGTACTATATCTATTAAGATTTTGTTCCTCCTTTTTACTACTCCATTCTACTTTGTATTTTCTGAAATAGCTGTATTTGTAATGATCCTATGTTTTTGTAAGAAATTTCAAAAAAATCTGAAGTGTACTCACCTCCTCTATCTGACCTGATAACTTTAATTTTTCTAGTCAACTGATTTCCAACTTCAGTCTTGTACACTTTAGATATTTCAAATATATCTGACTCCTTTATAGTAGATACATATATTTATATCGTGAATAATCATTAATAAATGTCATAAAATGCCTTTGACCTTTTGAGTGGCAACTCCATTCAGACCATAAACATCTGTATGCATCAAGTCCAATAAATTATCAAATCTTAATGTCTTTAAAAATGATGATCTCATCATCTTATCTTTAATACAATCTACACATATACCACAATTATCAAAGCTTATATTCTATAAGATCTCATCATGGCAAAGTCTCTCTAATTTGTTTTTACCAATGTGATCTAAATGACAATGTTATAAATAAGAAGAATTTTTATCCAACTGTATATTCTGATCACAAGGAGATATATGTCTGAATTCAATATTATAACATTGAGCTATGAATCAAGATCCAATTTTACATATAATTAGATATAGTACTAGTAATAATAATAATAATATCATATATCAAAGATACACAATCTCTACAAAAAAAAAAGAGAGTAACTAGCTTCTACAAGTTGAAAGTTTGATAAAACATTGTGTCTAATAGCTGATGCAAAAACTGTATTTGGTAGCAAGACAGTATAGCCACCATGGAGAAGTAGATAGTACATCTCAACATCAATGACCTCAGCTCGCTCATTGTTCCCCAAGAGGATATACTTCTCCTAATCATTTGATTTCTTTAAGTCTAAGAACCCCTACATAACAGTTGTTATATGGATCAATAATCTCGAGTTCACAATCTATGCATTAGGAGAAATATTAATATGATTTAATTCAAACCAGACATTTAAATTTATCTTTTTTAATTTATAACAGTCTTTTACAAAATGTCTTTTCTTTCTACAATAAAAATAAACCTTTTCTTTTGACTGAGCACATATCTTTCCTTTCATATCATCTTTTCTCTTTACAAATTTCTTTTTCCAAGTCTGTTTCTTGAAGGATTTTCTAGACTAAGGATTAAATTTCTGTTTATTCTCAACTAGATTTATTGATTTAATCTTAATAACTTCAGCTTTAACAGCTTTTTTTTTATCCTTTGAGGTACACTGATTCAGCAATTTATCCATCATCCAATGATAATCATGTAAATTATAATTAATAACAAAATTCTCAAAGAATGTAGACAGTGAGTTTACTATGTAGTATGTGATATATTCATCATCAAGATTCAAACCCAAAATTTTCAAATTATATACAATTAAAAATATTATCAAGATATATTTTCAGATGTTTCATACTCAGTCAATTTTGTGTTGTGGAGCTTGTGAGTCAAAGATAATTTTTTAGCTTTAAAGTATCCAATAAATCTGTCATGAATACTATGAAGCAATTCTTTGGCAGAATAACTATCTTACATACTAACACAAATTATTTCAGGAACTATTCTTCTTATTATCAATTTTATTAATTTATCTACTTTGTGTCACTTCTCAAATTGGGATCTTTCAAATTGGCTAAACCCAATTAGTTGTCAGAAGTATCAAGAGCAATACCAAAACCTTGAAATTTCAGATGGGTTTCTAGTTTACTTCTCCAAGTTGAGTAATTTGATCCATTAAAATCCCAACATTGAAAAGCTGACTATTAAATTCTATACTACAAATTTTGCGGTGGATAGCTCAATTACATAAGAAATACATCTCAATAATAAGCAATCCATGATTCCATTGAATTTAAATACAGATTATATTTTGATCTTGTATTAGTTATTTTGAAAGACTAATACAAACCACGATATCCCACAACATAATTATCAAAATTAAAATTAAAATTATATTGTGATCGTATACTATCTCTTTTGGAAAGATAATACAAATTACAATATCCCACTAATAAAATCTACAACAATCATAGTAAATAATAAAAGTCCGCTTTAGCTTCTTTTTATTATCACAAATAAATTCTCATAATATTTTATATTTATTTCTTTTTTTTCATCAACTCAACCTTTGGATCAAATTGACTAGAGTTAAAATAAATCTAAATAACATTATTTATAAATTAAAATAATCTCAAAATCCTTTGAAAAATATTTTACCATTTTAACTCATAAATATTCAAAATTATTAGCATAATTAATTAAAATTAAAATTTAATTAACATGAATATGCTCTGGAAACTGCGATTAAATTTGAATTGCAATTCAGTGTAATTGGCAATTCAAATACAATTCAAAAACAATTTGCAATACAAATATAATGCAATTGAATTTCGTTTTGCATTAAAACACTTGTAAATCTTTAATTCAAATTTTTTTTAAAACTTAAGTAGTGAATTGAAAAATCACCATAAATCAAAATTTCGAAATTTAATCTCAAACTTTTCTCTATCAATAGGATCAATAATACCAATAGAGTACTCAAAACAATTTTGAGATAAAACCTGTGATAAAAACTCGATTTTTCCAAATTATGTTTCGAGTAATTCAATAAAAATCAAGTTATATCTCAATTTCTGACTAACGAAATACTAAAAGTTGGCTTTGATACCAATTATGAGCTTTAATTCTACCCTTTGATATAAGACCTACGAAAAGAATGATGTAAAACTAAATTAAATGAAATTACATATTTTAGGGCCCAAAAATTCAATTGATGCAATTATGAAATTTTTTTCCTACAAATCTCAGCTGATCTATTTTGAATTCATGTCATTCTTTACTGGAAAAGAATTGAAAATATGGAAAAGATTTCAAAATCAAAATTCACGGGCTCTATTTCACAGCAAAAGAGAAAGAGAAATAAAAAATGAAAAACTCGAATTTGTTATCTGTTTCTCATAGTCTTAAAAACGTCAATTTTCGCCTTTTATAAAAACCCTCTAGATACTATGTAATTACAAATTTAAATTTTTGTAATTATAAATAAAATCAAAATATTTATAAAGAGATTCGATGACCAAATAATTTAAATAAATCAATTCAAATCCAAAAATTTAATTGGATTCAATCCCATAAAATTTATTATCTCTTAAATAGACAACCTCAATGTGAGATCAAATGCTCGATATAATATAAAATGTTCTTATTCATAATGAAACACCCAAATGAGCACATATATAAAATTTAACTTCATCTATATTATCATTTATTATCATATAAATATTAAATCAGATAGTCAAATTGGAATTACTCACTATATTTTCAAACTATTTGATATAAATTACACAATTAAACTCATTTAAAATTAAACTAATAAACATAGTATGACATCATAGAACTAACAATTAGTACTAAGAACATGACACACATACGCTGCATATGTTACGACAAACATGAAACTATTAACCAAATAGTAAACTAAAATTAAGATCATCTAGACTCATGTATACTCTACTACTGCGAAAAATTGATCTTCTCATCAGTCTCTTCTCGGGTTTCCCGGATCGTGCCGGCTGTTAGCTCCCGATCCCTTGTAGTCATTGGTTTCTATCTCCATCCTCCCTGTCAATATCGCCTCCATCATCTTAATCTCTCTTGCTTCACTCAGCTGCAAATCCAAACATGAAGCCATCAGTTTCTCTGCTCTCCCTTAGATATGTGTGTGTGTGTGTGAGAGAGAGAAGTTACCTCCAGGGCTGGTGCCTCATGGACTCTAAGGCTTCCTGCAAACAAGAACCAGAAAAAACCATCATTTCAAGTGCAAACGGAAGAAAAAATGGCAACTTTTCTCTACAGAAACGGAAAGGAAGATGTGCATAAAGGTTTACTAGCTGAAGGCACTGCATCCAAGGTGATGATGCATGAGAAGCAAAAGAGCAATGTGAGGAAGTGAAGCCTACAATTCTTCCTGCTCCTCACCATGATTCGTGAAACTTGCTGGCTGGCTTGTTACTCTATGCTGATGGGTTGGAGAGTGCTAGTGGGTTGGTGGGGTTTTTATAGATTATAGAGTTTTAACTTTGAAGTCTTAACTCTTAAGTCAGCTTTGCCTTTAATTTTTTTTTATTAATGGATTTTTTTTAATACGTGTTCTTATCTTTATACCTCTGGATTGATGATCATAACTGACGGTGCGTGCTGCAAAACCTAAAAGGTGAACCATTGTGCTCATTCCCCAGCACAGTGCATGCGAAACTAGTGTTTTTAGGGTTTTGCTGCTAGGGTTTCTAGGCTGAACAAATGGTTATCACTTAGCAGTACCGTAGCTATTCATTCACATTTCTTCATTGAGAACGGAAATCCTAGATGCTGATCTTGCAAAGCTATGTATAAAGACTCTTCACGGATAACTATTTATGTCTGCTTAAAAGAATTCAATATGCAAAGATATTTCTGCCAAAAATATAGGCAGAAAAGAAAAGGATCAATGGAAAGACTAGTGGAGGTTTTGTCCCACCACAACAAAGTAGAATGATAGCAACCACTGAACAAAAGTGGCCCTGTTCATGCAGAGTACTGCCAAGCAACTCAGGGAATCAATTTTCGCTCTGCTACAACACCTTCTGTGCTAGTCCAGTATTCCACTACACTTGACTTTGTGATTGGAATTTATGGTGTCTCAACCCCTTTTCCATCCAAGTCAACAACAAATACAGTGTGAATGACGATATCAACTGCAGAAAACAACACCCGAACTATTAGTATTTATACTCGTCTTTTATATATAAAAAATTATGAGTTTGAAATTCTGAAATACCTTATTTATTATAGATTGTAAATTTATTTTCTAGATGTAGATAAGTCGAGTCCAGTTCAACTCTCCAAATGTGGAAGATGAAAAGGCCATGGATTCTCCAAAAGATTTTCGTGAAACTCGTCATACAAAGGCGCACAAATGAATAGTTTATTGAGCTAGCTTTATCCAGTGCAATGCATTTGGCCAGGATTAAGTAGTGGGTGTGTGCTGGCTTCCCCCCACAGTCATTTATTATAATAAGCAGTATTGATCTTGTCTGCCTTTATGCTCTTTGACACTGTGATTACCAGCAGCATATACTCAAAATGAGTGTGTGCTCATCTTCTGCTGTTCAAGAAGATTTGCATCGCATTACTTAACTCAGATGATTCTTCTAGACTACGAATACTTTGGAAAAAAGATTCATATTCTCTGGTAGACCCTGATGATCAGGTATCATATTCTGGAGATTGAGATTTCTGAAGCGCAAATCATTGTCCTATGTAACTTATATTTCTTTTGTTAACTTTTCTCTAGACTACTCACTCAATTCTACACCAATCTTTCCAACTGAGGCAGATTCCGAATAGAATCATGTCATCGATCGAGGTTATATAGCCCAAACTGAAGGCCGAAATTGGACGATTTTTGTGGTTGGGACAAGTTTCAGCGTTCATCTCATCGATGTCGAACTGAAAGCAGACCAAAATGCTGTTGTTGTACTACCACAAAGTTTTGTTTGGCAACCCGAAAGTTGGACCACTGGTTGGAAGGGCTTATCTCATCCAAGAGAATGAGACGGATGAATCTATGTACTTGATGTTTAACTTCTATTGATCATCTAATTATCATTTTTTAACTATTTTAATAATATATATATATATATTTTGGAGATTTGCCACCTAGCATCAGTGAAGCATTTTTTATTATCTCAATGGTTACATGAGTAACATGTTTTTTATCCAATGTAATTCAAGAAATTAATCCCAATTTTTATACAACAAAATATGCTTAAAAATTACTTGAGAAACAATTTTTTTTTAGGGACAATTGCATATAACTCTTTAAAATTTTAATAAATTATATATTTTTCTTTCAAAATTAAAGAATTACATATTTCTCTTTAATTTATTGAATATATTGTAAAAATCTTTTCGATTATTTATTTATCTTTAAATTTAAAAATATTTGGAGAATATTATATTTGACATTATTTGGAATGAACTGAAAAAAAGAAAATACCCCTTAGCTTATTGGAGGCAATGAATTTTTTTCAAAGACACAATTTTTTTTTGGAGTTATTTGTAATTACAATAATTTGATCAAGAGATTTTTATAAATTTAATTTTTTTAAAAAATATGGGTTCCAAATACGGGTCAAATTAACTCTAAAATTGGTCTAGGTTTATCTCAAATTGATAATAATCTAGTAAGGGTAGGTTTACCGTACTGATTTTGCATATTTTAAAATTGGAACTAGATTTCAGTTCTTAAAAAATCGAGAACTGAAATCGTACCAGTTTAAGTTAAGAACCGATTTTTTGATTCCGATTCTAAATCAATTCTAAAATCGGTATACCAATTTTTTAATTATTTATTATAAAATATTTTATTTTACATTAAAATCCTATAAAACTTTAAATTTAAATACACTAATACATAAATTACCCAAAAATTTTATTCGATTCATTATAATCCTGTAGAGATGTAATTTTAAATATATTAATATACATATAACATAAAAAATATTTTAAAATTTTATATTATATATAATTATATTTATTTATTTATTTTAATAACCGGTATGGGTTCGGTATATTGATTTTTCACAAAATATAAAATTGAAAATAGAACCAAATTTCTAGTTCAATTAAAATTAAGAACCGAAACCGTACTAATTTGCTTTGAGAACTAAATTTTCGATACGGTTCTCAACCGGTACGGTTCGATTTACCGATTTTTCGATTTTTTACTCGCCTCTATTATCTACTATCAAGTTATTATCCAAAAATAATAATTTCTACCAAAGTGAATGTCAGATGACCAATGGAATTCATTATAAGCAAATGTTTACTTCAATATCAATACTAAAGAAGACAGAATCTCAGACTAAGTTGATGAAAATGTTCAACCAAAAAAAAAATATATATTCTCAAGTGAGTGAACCAATATTCATAAACTAGAGATGATATTGTCATTGAAGAAAAGAGTACAGAGGATAGCAATGGGTTGCAATACAGAATTAGATGCTCAAAGCTAGTGTTCAGGCCCCATGTCATGATGCTTACAAGCTGACAAAGTGCCCACCTAGGTATAAGGACAACTGCCAAATGAAAATCCATGCAAGGAGCTAAACGTTAAGATTTATAAAATCGAATGCAATAGAAGTAATTAAAAATTAGAATTAATATCATAAAATAAAATATTCAGCCCAAAGTTTCTCTAATAATTGCTCAAAGCAACCAAAAGTTTAGCCTAAAACTAGCTTGGAACCAAACTTAATGTCAAGATAAATCAAAACCAGAGAAAAGACTATCTGAAAATTCATAAACATTAAGAACTAACTCAAGCACAACCTTTCCGTTCATTACCTCATCTTTTGCCTTTCTTCCTGACTTCTACTAAACCGCAATCGCAACTATATGCTTCTCATAGTATTTGGCATAAAGATACAAACTCGGGACAAGCCTCCTGTACGCTCTGAAGTGCTTCCCCGCCTCGTCCGTCTCCTTCAACGACAAAATGTGACATCTTGACACATAAATGGCCGAAAATTCCAGGCTCCCGCTTGCCAAATCCCGATAAATTGCAGTCGCATCCCAGTACTCTTCTTTGATTGCCTTCACTTGCGCAGCCACCAGCTTGAAATCCCTCAGCTCGACCATCCTCTTCTCCTCTGCGCATCTCTCTATCATCTCCTCAACCCTGCTCAAAATGTCATCCAATTCTTTTCCATTCTTGGCCACGGCCAGCACCAAGCCGTGGTACGCCTTAATGACGAAAGGGTGAACGGAAAGGAGGCTCTCGAACCCCTCCTTCGCGGCCTCGATGTTACCATTGTAGTACTGGAAAAAGGCGCGAAAGAGAGGGAGGTCGATGTCGCCGCGCTCGAGAGGGATAAGCCGGTTGATGACGGATGTGGTTTTCGGGAGCTTGCGGAGGTTGGCCTTGACCTCCATGAGATCGCGGAGCAATTGCGCATCCTCCGAGTTGAATTCGAGTGGGCTTCAAGGGCTTTCTCCTTCTCCACGTTAGGGAGGAATTCATTGAGGCTCGGGTTGGACGGCAGAGGAGGAGATGAAGGCTAAGGGGGCGCGGTGAGGGCGAGAGAGGACGACTGTTGCTGGCGCTGCGGCGGTGAGGGAAATGGTGAAGGTTTGAAAGGATTTGGAGATAGGGCGCGAGAGGGAGGAGTCATGGGTGGCGGTGCGGAGAAGGAGAGGCCTCCGACGAGCGGCGGAGGAGATAGAGGAGGAGCGGCGGCAAAGGAGAGGGAGATGAGGCGGGGCGTGGAGCTTCACGACAGATTCCATTTTTTTGCTGTTGTGGAATAAATTTAACCGAAATTTTTAATTTTTAAAATTTAAAAATCGAATATAATGAAAATATTATAAAAATTGAATTAAAACGGAATCGAATCGATTTGATTTAAATCGAAAATCGAAAATTTAAACCGATTTTTTTAAATTTAAATTTAATTATATTTAAATTAAAATTAAAAAAATCAAAATCAATATTATATATTTATATATATATCTATATGTAATTCGGTTTGGTTTGATTTTTACTATTTTTTAAAATAAAAAATCGAAATCGAAATTGAATTTTCAAATTTCTATTTTTTAAAATAGAATCAAACCGAAAATCAAATAATTCAAACCGAATCGATTATTTGGTTTTGATTCAGTTGGTTTATTCAGTTTAAATCGAATACTATAAGGGTCAACTTATATCAATCCTAAATCGAATTTATATCCTACATGTATCAGCTACTAATTGACTGGAGTACAAAATTATAATTTTAAATTTGACGAATAGAATTTTTTTTTATAATAACAATAAAATATTAAAAAATTATATATTTTTTTAAAATTTTTTAAAAAATAATTTATTAAAATTTAAGCAGATAAACGTAAAAAAAGCTGGCGAAAAAGCGAGAAGGAGGCGCTTTTCGGTGGGCCAAGCGGCTTCGTCCTTCTTATCTTCTGGCAGTCGCTTTTCGGCGGTCACGTCTGGATGACGTTACCGACAACAACTAAAATCCAAACACGTGTCCGTTGGATTTGGAATTACCGCCGATATCTGCTCCGCTGCTGGATTCCCGTTGGCCGGAAAACACGGAGCCGGCTCGAAAAAAGCCGGCGGCGGCTTGACTTGTTTTTGAGCGGCTCAAGCCTGGAGCCCCTCTCGCTTATCACTTTACGACCTTTTCCTGTGGGGCCCCTGATTTTGGACGCTGCTCTGGCTGCTGGATCCGGTCACCGGCTGCTTCCGGTGGCGCGGTCGCTGATTTCACAAAAAACAGAATTTTTTACAAAAAACCACCTGTATGTTGCGGTTATTGCACATATTCATCTCTATCATCAAAACTAGTTCTTAGACTAGAATTGACAGTACAAAAACTCTAGTCTAAATTTTGAAGAAGATAAAATTAAATTTATTTTTGTATTTGTGATTGTTGAATTATTAATATTATTCTTTATCAATAAAATATAAGAATACATTAGATTGTGATCGATACAATTAGTCTTGTATTAACTATATCAATCATGACGATCATATTTTATATTTACATTCTAAAAGATTTATCATGGTCGAATGTCCGATCTGAAAAACCAAAAATGCTAGGTGTGATTTGCAAATAGAAAAATGATAGCTGATTTCAGAAATTTATTGGGGGTTCTATGAAAAAATCCCAAAACGCTTCATATCCGCATTTTGGACTGCCGCCCTCCGCACTTCCAGAACAAAATCTCGCCCGTCCATGCTGCCATGCATTTGTGCTCACATATCTCAAAGCAAAATCAACGAAGCAGATATTGTCCTACGTAGTGTCCTACATATTCTGCGTAGGGCGCATCCTACCCTACCTTTTTCTTTTGTCTCATCGAATCCCACGCCCACCAAAAAAAATAATTAAAAAATAAAAATTTGTGGCTGTAAATCCCCCTCGCTGCTGACTCAGCTGCCAGCTGGCAATACAGTCACCTTCCACCGGCTGCTGCCGATCATCTCCTTCTTTTCCGAGTTGCTCTTCTGAATACCTCCTTGCTTTTTCCATTTCCTTCTTTTCGCTCTCTCTGCTCCTCCAGAAAATAAGAAAAAGACGAAGAAGAGAGTCCGCGAGGGATTATGCGGCGAGTTTTTCCGTCGGCCGCCAGTGAGATGTCTGATCCGGCGATCAAACTCTTCGGCCGCACCATCCCCCTCCAGGAGGGCGGAGAGCCGCTGCCGACGGAGGCCGGCGAGAAGGTGAGATTAGATAAGATGATAATTGATAAGCGATCTGCTTTTTGTCTTTTTTGTTGTTTGGGTGGATTTGTGGTTTCCAGATTGAAAGTTGTGGGCTTTCATTGGTGGGATTTTTGGGGCTTAGGCTAATTTGCATGATTTAGTGATTAATTTTTGGTTTTTTTTATCTTTTTTTGTGTGATTATTGGAACGAAGTGTAGCTTTTATCGGACCTTATTATTTAAAAGCAAAAAATTGAGGTGTCCGTCTGTTTGCTAAGCAGTTGTATTTCGGAATTAGTATGTTATTTTCCCTTTTTCGCATTAATAAGTTGAGAAAATTCAAAAAGATGACATTTTGATTTAGAAAATGATGCTTCTTCTCTTGCTTGTTAGGAAAATTCAGCCTTTGAGGACATAAGCTACTGAACTTATGTATCAAGGCGTGTCATGCATCTAAACTGAGAACCGAGTTACTTAAATTGGACTACCTAAATCGAAGCTTATCTTGCTGTTGCTTGAAGAATGAACTCAAAACATGATATCATGCTTCCGTGGTCCGAGCAAACCCAAATAGTCTTCAAACCATGGTTTGCAGTTTCAGCCGAAACCGAGCCGTTTCGTCCGGCCTCGAACGGAAACCCTATTTTGGGTTTCGGTTAGGATTTACTGTTTATTAATGTTCATTACTGTTTATCTTTACCAACGAGGTGGGAGCGCGTGCGAGCGGGCGGGCGGGAGCTCGCTGGGCTCGGGAGGGGAGGGGAGGGGAGGGGTGGACCTCGCGCCCGCTTCGTGTCCGAGCCTAAGGGCCTGCGCACTCGTTAGTCTGCCGTCGTTCCCTCGCTTATCTCGCGCCCTCACCAACCTGACCTGTACTCTCGCAAAATGAGGCCGACCTTACACTGGGACCAGCGCTATCATCAGTTTGATTTCGACGTTCTTATCGGTTTCTGTCAGATATTGTTCACGTATATAATATTATTCACGCAATTATTCATTATTTTTAAAAATTTTTAAACATATTATAATTTTTTAATTTGAAGTTAAAAAATAATTGAAATAAAGTTAAATTTTAGTCAAAATATAATTTCCATTTTGGACCTTCGATGTATGGTTATACTTCAGAACCGCTGCCACGAGATCGCGCAGAGCTAGTTGTTCTGGCTCATATGCCTACAAATGCTCGTCCGGATCATTCAGGTACTAAATTTGTAATTTCACACCCAGATGTTCCAAACTCAACTGATGATGATTATGATGATTAGTTGTATTATATTAGAATTTATAAATTATGTATGTGTGAAGTACATTTTAATGAAAAGTTAAGTGTGCTTATGTTAATTTTTAGCTTTTAATTATATTCATATTATTTCTTGTATGTTTTTTTAATACACTAATATATATTAAAAGTAGACTATATCAGTGACTAACTATCAAAATTAATATTAATTAACTAAAATAATATTTAATATTATGGTAAAATTAAGTATAAATTTATTCCTAATTTTTCAAATTTTTCCAAATTTTTTTCAATATTTTATCGTATTTTTAATTTGAAGTCAAAGTACAGTTAAAATACAGTCAAATCTAGTCAACACTTAATTAATAATTTAAAAAAATCTTTCGGCTGAAATTGAAACCGAAACAGCCGAAACGTATCGGTTTCGCTGGGTCCCGAAACCGAAACCGATACCGAGTTATAAAATCTTGCTTCAAACTATGATCCTCTCTAAGAGGCATCATTTTATCACTATTTCTCATATTACCATTATTTTGATCACTATGCCGACAAAGAGAAGTCCTTTATAGACACTTCTAAATTATCATAATTCGGACTTCTAAATTGCATCAATGTGTCATTTTAGACGATGTTCTGTAGATGTGATAATCACATTATGCTCCATCTCCTGTTACGTAACAAAAGAGTGTTGCATAGTGGCATAAAATACCAGATGAAATTCTAAAACTATCCTTGGTTAGCCCACCAGGAAACCAGAGTCACATTAATTCAACTCAAGAGTCAAGTCCCACATCTTCCATAAATAGGAGAGGCTTGGGTGCATAAAGCTCTCCTTGAACACCCCGACTTGAGCTCTTCTTCAAGTTCTTCTATTGTCAATATATCTTATTTAAGCATCAAAGCTTGCTCATTCGGACTTCTCTGAGCGTGTTATAGGTTGTGTTTTTTTTTTTTTTTGAGCAACTGGAATTCACCATTAAAATTTTATTTTAAGTAAGATTCGAACTAATGACCTCTCACATAAAAGAAATTGGTACAACTATCAAGCCAATGCTTTAGATTGTAAATTGCATGGAGAGAAAGATATAGCTCAATTATATTCAAAACCAAGGGAATACAACAAAATTCTAAACTCTAGTTTGAGAATCATATGTGTTGTATCCGTCTGGTTCTAGTCGAAAAGTAGAGTTCTTTCGCTTCTCTCCCATTCGGTCCATACCTATAATAAAAATGAGGAAACTATTCACCTAGATTGTCGAGGGATGATGTTTCGATATTCAAGTCAAGGTTTCAACCTCTTAATGGGACAATACATATTGAGGTGTTTTTCTCGTATAAAAGGAGAGAGCATACCCAAATGCTTTGGCCTATTTTTTATATGTTTTTGGGGTAAATTGATCATGCCTCTAAAATTAACTCTATCATGATTTCTAGGCAAGTTATTGTAAGGTATTTGTGGGAATTTGCTTGATGTTCCGTACCATGGCTCGATGAGCCTTGTTGGATAACGGGAGGTGGAGCATGACGTGGTTGCTACCGCAAAAGCTTATTCTCTGAAATGACACAAGAACTAGCTGTCATGTGAGTTGCGATTGTGTATGAAGTATCAGGCTGCCATGGCTTGCTATTTGGATCTTGTCTAGCCAGAGCATGGAGGTTGAACTGTTGGCGCCTGTAGAATATGGTTTTGGCCCGAATCATTTGTTGGTCGGATTTAACCTTTAGGCTCAGGTCAATAGTGTTCCTTCACACATCAATTTGTGTGCGCTCAATTTGTGTCTGTGATGTTTGTTTTCTTTGTTGCTCAAACGGATCTGTCTTAGTTGGATCTTCTGAATGTCTTTGTTGGTCTTATGCTGGTTTCTTTTCTCTGATTGGAATGCCAATGGCTTGATGGTGAGATGGGGACTGTATGGATAGTTTGATGTTACAGTGCTTATCTTGGTTACAAATTGGGCATAAATTTGTCTTTAAGCAGCATAGATAAAAAACAAACACCCACTAAATTATGGAACATTAAAATAGTGGAATGCTAGCATTTTTCCCTACATATTTGTCATTCATTTGTTGATTGTAGTGGTCACAGTATGCACTATTATGAACACCATATATATTTCAAAGATCTTGATGTCCTTCATGTGGTTTGTGTGATTTTGGAGTCATTGTCATAATGCTATTTGTTATAACCAACACCACATGCTTTGATCTGCAGTTCAGTTCACATATTTTTCACATTGTAGTAATAAATCTGGAGTAGAATGAACAAAAGGTAAGAGTTTGTTGTGATGTTAAGTTTGAAGAGTTCGATGAGCATGAATATTTTTGAGAAAATTACGATCAAATGAGAAACAACATGAAATCCAAAATCAGAATTGAACACAGCAAAATTTGAATTAGAAACCTATAAAGAAAGAGGGGCTGAGAAGAGATGTTTAATGGGTTCATGATGCCATGATGCACAACGCATGTTTCACTATCTAGTAAAAGTTTACATTGTTTAATATTGTCCAAGAGAAAACACAATATTTCTTAGAAAGCATGGACTGGTAGTTTAGTACTGATCTTCTCACAAAGCAGTGAGATGCAGATCCTGTCCTTTTTCTCAATTTGCACATTTCACGGAGGATTGTTTTTGGTTTTTTGATTTCTGGTTTGGTTCCAGACCCAGGATGTAGATAAAGAAATGGCAAACTCCCAAATCAAGGATCCAACTACAGATGCTCCAGAAGAGCTAGAACAGAGCAAGGAACATGGTTCATCTGATGCAAACAATGGAACCATAGAGAGTCACCAAGCAACTACTTCAGTTGACAAAGTGACAGAAGACACTACAAGCAAGCAAGATCAGGTGGAAACAGATGCCCCGGGCCAAGAGAAGATTCTAAAGAAACCTGATAAGATCCTGCCTTGCCCTCGGTGCAACAGTATGGATACCAAGTTCTGCTATTACAACAACTACAATGTTAAACAGCCTAGGCATTTCTGCAAGAACTGCCAGAGATACTGGACTGTTGGGGGAACTATGAGGAATGTTCCAGTGGGTGCAGGAAGGCGTAAAAACAAACACGCTGCCGCACAGCAACGTCACATAATGATGTTGTCAGATGCAATGGCAGCCACTCAAATAGATGCTCCTGATGCAGCTCATAGTCGGTCTCTCTCTTGTGGGCCTTCAGCTGCTACATTGTCTCCAAAGGTGAATGGAACTGTTCTGAAATTTGGTGCTGAATCACACCTTTGTGAATCCATAGCCTCCATTCTTAACGTTGGAGATCAGAAGAAAAAGCTTGTGTTGAACTCCGTGGCTTCTGGTGCGCAAGTGGAGGAACCCACTTGTGCATCTTCAGTGACACCTTCCACTGGTGTTAATACCGGAGTTCCTGGAGTTGCAGTCAGCTTGGATCAGAATAGTATTCAAGGCTATTCTAATGGAATGAATCCTGTACAACCTTTACAGTGCTATCCTGGGTCATCTTGGCCTTTTCACTGGTGTCCAGGATGGAACAACATTCCTGCCTCCGCGCCAACTGGATGCGCAAATGAGCTTAGTGACGCATCAACAAATGCCAGTCCAAGTCCAGTCCAGTGGAAACCTCCCCCAATAGTAGCGGCTCCCGCCTTCTGTGCGCCTGCCATTCCTTTCTCCTTTGTACCCGCCTCATTTTGGAGTTGCATGCCCAACTGGTCCTCTGGCGCATGGAATGTCCCGTGGATAGGATCAAATGGCCCCTTATCACCGTCATCCTCTACAAGCAACAGTATTTGTTCTGGTTGTGGCTCTCCCGGCACCCTGGGCAAGCATCCAAGAGATGCAAGTTCCCAAGGTGAAGATAAAACAGAAAAGTCTTTATGGGTCCCGAAAACACTGCGGATTGATGACCCTGATGAAGCTGCAAAGAGCTCTATATGGTCTACCCTTGGTATCAAGCCCGATGAAGGCGATTGTTGCAAGTTCAGAAAAGGCCAGCCATCACCTACTGGTCGAGTGTTGCATGCAAATCCAGCGGCCCTGTCCCGTTTGCAAATGTTTCAAGAGAGCACGTAATTTGGTTTTGCAGGGACATTTTCTGACTGCTATTTCTGTAATGCACTGCCTGGATAGAGAAGTAAGTTTTGACATGCAGCCAGTTGTAAAGATTTGCGATTGTCTTGTTGTAAACTCGCAGGTATGTCAGGATTTATATGATGTCTCAGCAATGTATGGTGTAAATAGCAGAGAGATATCTCTCATCCATTATAGCTGTATTCCAAGTACAGTTCTTTTTCATTGTTGTCTCTGTGAATTGTCATCATAATTGCTAGTTTTTCATCAGGGAATGATCCATGGAAGCACATGCACTTACAGTGTGTGATGTAGATGACAATGAATTGCTGTGGTATTCAATAGCTAAGCTCCATGCTTCGTCGTGGGTTTGATAATCAAAGTAAACTTGCACCCCAAAGCATCTCTGTTTTTCCGTATCAATCAACAGACCGACCGATTGGCTCACAAACTATACTTTATTTTATTTTACATTTTCACTACAGCTGTAACAGATAAGGTTTCATCTTTCTTTTCTCTGAAGACCGGGTTTAAATTCTACCTTCTACATTTTATTTTATTTTATTGATATTTTAAGTAATTTTTCTACCAAAAAAAATTATAGATTTAATAACTTCTTAAAAATATTTATATATAAATTTATTTTGTACATTTAAAATTTTATAAATACTTTTAAATTTAGAATCAAAGTTTAGCAAAAAAATTAAAAATAATTTGGTAGAAACCAAAATAAAATTAATTTCGATTGAATATATCAATTTCAATGAAGGTAAAAATCAATCCCAAAATTATAACCTAAAGCCTCGCTCGAAAGATCATGCAAAAGTTCTATTATTTGCAAGAGAATTTCTATTGTTGAGAAGAGAGACTGTGCATCCTAAGTGGTAGGCTTTTTTTACGGCTGCAATCACCAACACCGAGGCCCAAGTTGATATATTTAAGGATATTAATTCGATTCGTAGTTTGAGTTTAAGCTCAAAAATTTGACTTATTTTTTAAATAAGTCGAGTTTGAGTTAAACCGACTCACTCGATTCTAATTTGAGAACTCGTTTTTTATAATCTATAAAAATATAATTTAAAAATATATGATATAACACATAATATATTATATATTTAATTATAATATTATAATATTATAATTAATATATATTTTATATTTAGATAATTTTTTAAAATTTATTATTTAAATATAAATTAGTTAAAAAATAATTATATAATTTGTTATTCAATGATCATGATCATGCAGCTATTTCCATTATTATATCTTTATCATGTTCACTTTGTATGTAAGGTTTTAAATTTCAATTTCGGTTTCGGTTTTAGCACCTAATGAAATCGATATGTTTCGACCGTTTCGATTTTAGTTTCGGCCGAAAGATTTTTTTAGTTATTAATTGTGTATTGATCAGAGTTTGACTATATTTTGACTGTACTTTGACTTTAAATTAAAAATATGATAAAATTTTAAAATTTTGTTTATAAAAATTTTAAAAATATGAAAGAATTTATAATTAATTTTACCACAATATTAAATATTATTTTAATTAATTAAAATTAATTTTAATAATTAACCATTATTTTTATATATTACTATATAAAAAAATATACGAGAAATAATATGAATATGATTTAAAATTAAAAATTAACATAAGCAAATTTAACTTATTATTAAAGTACACTTGACACATACATAATTTATTAATTATAACGTAATACAGCTAATTATCATTATTATCATAATTATCATCGGTTGAGTTTGAAACATCTGGACTTGGAATTATGAATTCAGTACCTGAACGATCCAAATGAACATTTATATACATACGAGCCAGAACAACTAGTTTTGCACGATCTCGTGGCAACGATTCACATGGGGGTGAGACCGACACAAATTTTGTTTGACTTTGTTTTCGATGGAACGGTCATGCACGCACGCACGTGAACAGAAAAATTAACGCATTTCAATCAAAATCATTTTCATTTCAATTTCAACCAAAATATTTTTTTATTTATTAATTATATTTTAACCAAAATTTAACTTTATTTTAATTATTTTTTCAACTTCAAATTAAAAAAAATATAATATGTTTAAAAATTTTTAAAATAATGAATAGTTACGTGAATAGTTTCATGCACGTGAACAGTTTTTTGCAGAGACCGGCGATGGGGTCGAAACTGGGTTGGCGACGGCGCTGGCGCGGGTGCGAGGTTGGCTCCAGCTCGCAGGAGTAGAGGTCAGGCCGTCGAGGGAGCAGTGGCAGGCTGGTGAGCGTGCGAGGGCCAATCCGCGCGAGGACACGAGTGCCTGGCTAGTGAGCCCCACTCCTGCAAGTGCGCGGGCTCAGGCGCCAGAGGTTGGCACGAGTTTGCCGCGCGAGCTCTCTGCGTGAGCTTGCTGAGCGCTACGCTCACCTAGTCCACTCTGCACTCGCCGAAAACTCTAAACCGCAATAAATCTGACCGATCTGTTGTGGCACCGGCAGAAACCGAAAACCTTATTTGTAAGTATAGCCCTGAATAGAGGTGTGAGTTGTTTTTTTAAGGGATAATTACGGGTGACCCCCCGTAATTAGCTTTAATTACAGTTAACCCTCCGTAATTTCCGTAATTACCCCCACCCCCCTCAAATTCACCGATATTTACCCACAGCCCCCTGATTGTTATTTAATCAAAATTTTGCCAAAAAATTCCGATTTTACCTCTGGTTATTTTTACACATACACCCTTAAAAACTTATTTTTTATATATAACCCCCCGGATTTCGGAATTTTGCAAATAACACCTCGAAAGAACTCAGATTTACAAAAACGTCCTCCAAATTCGAATTTTTGCAAATAAACACCCGGAAATTATTCCGATTTACAGAGAAGTCCCCGAAATTCGGATTTTTGCAAATAACACCCCGTCCGTGCGGGCGGAGCGGAGGAGTAGGGCCGGACGGCTGCGGGAGTGGAGGCGGAGGCCGGCGGCGGGAGCGGAGGCGGAGGCCGGGGCGCCGGCG
>RXID01016292.1:0-12776 GCA_005019695.1 Trichopus zeylanicus subsp. travancoricus | reverse complement strand
AGTTTGGTTCCATCATAATTTGAATAGTTCAAGTCCTGTTAAAAAAGTTACACATTTTGTCCAACTAGCTCATTAAGTTCTGATCTTATAATCTGAACAAGATCTAATAAATAAGATAAAAACAAACAATAATCTCCAAGTACACTCCAAAAGTTAAAAACTATCATGTTGGAAGTGTCAAACCAATACTAATGCCATAAAAATGTCTCATAAATTGTTATCCTTAGTTGAACTCGAACAGTAGTAAGTTTGAGTTCGATTTGGAAATAAATTTGAACACATTATCACGTTGTATAACATACCCGGGTTTGAAATGTATTCGCCTGTAGCAGATGATAATAGTCTATGCTGCTTTCATCGCCATTTACAATTGTATCAACTTATTTTTCCTTGATGCAGCTCTTTTGAAAAGATTATTAGAAAACTTGATGCTTCGATAAATGCCTTTACTCATGATTCAGATGACAAAATCTTACAAGTTAATTGCTAAGGGCTTGTTTTGGATACATTGGAAAAAAAGGATCCAATCCATAGGTTTTCAGGTTGCATGCAACCTCATTTTCTATAGAAAAAATTCTATGGTTAGTATGGTAAGCCCATTAATGATGGGGAGAAGCTTGCATGCATGTCCCATGGGAAAAAAAATCCTATGAAACCTCTAATTTCTATGGCAATTTGGGGTATCCAAACGGTCCTTAGTACTGATGGACTTCGAAGGGTCCGATGTTTGCAATGAAAGCTAGATTTTCGTGGGCATCATTGCATTTACA
Organism: Trichopus zeylanicus subsp. travancoricus; assembly: GCA_005019695.1. Classification (NCBI taxonomy): domain Eukaryota; kingdom Viridiplantae; phylum Streptophyta; class Magnoliopsida; order Dioscoreales; family Dioscoreaceae; genus Trichopus; species Trichopus zeylanicus. The sequence goes on along the minus strand of RXID01016292.1, from coordinate 12,006 downwards.
TACAGTCAGAGATATCTGCCTGTGACTAGATTGAGTATATTTGGTTGAATATTAAAACTTGCAGCAGTATATAGGGGACATTGGTAGTCAGGATTTGATTAGCAGCATATAGAGGACACTAATGCCAATTTGCATGCTTTGCAGTCTTGTGAAGTTCAAACTTAATTATATGAGATGGTGTTTCCTCTTTGTTCCTGAGCAATTCTTGATCTGCTGCAAAATATTGTTGGATGAGACTGACCTGAAACATGGATATCACAAGGATAATGTTGCCCAGGATTTTGTTCAAGAACATCTGGACAAAGTAGATGCTGCATGATTTGTGTACTATCGCTTGTGGTTCAAATCAATGAAATGGATCATATCAATACTCTGAAGGTACATTTCATGCAATATGTTTCAGATAATGAATCTTAATTCTACATATGTGCTGTTGTGATTTTATTCTTGGCTTTTTTTATACGAGGCTTAATTCATGATCTGTATGCATGAATCTGTACCAATTGGAACTTAATGGGTGTAAACCTAGTTCAGACTTTAGTCCACTATCCTTGAACATGATCATGCTGTCTTCTACTGAATTATTAAAATCAATCTTCATTTCCAAAAGCACTGGAGATTTGTATTTGCTATTTTTTTAGTCTCCTGAACTCTATTAACTATTTTTGTAGATGTGTGATATATTATTATCTCATTTCTGTTTAAGACTCCAGTCTACAGAAAACAGTATAAATTGGAATGTGTAATTTATTGGAGATTTATCTGCACTACATTTCCGGTATGTGTTTGAAAGTTGTTTACACAAATATCTCTTTAATGCTTTCTTGGCTTCTTTCTGCTTCTGGGAATTTGAAGCATGGTATTTGGTAGACTTCAGTCAACGTAATATGTATATCATGTACAGGAGTATCCCTTGAAAACTTTTTCCATGCATTGGTTTTGATTAATCCCCCAGTGCTGGTCAGAACAGGAAATTCAGGTTACTTTATATACTAGCTGTTGATTTGTACAATTGACTAGTTGATGCAAATTGTGGAGTGATAGGAGGTTAAATTGGTTTGCAGATTGGCTATGGAAGACCAGTAAAAATGGATGTTGTCATTAGAGGAATGATTTTTGTAACTAAATTCTGTGATATGTAGGAGATGGTGAAAATTTTTGAGATCAACAGTTACAGCGACAAATTAACTATTCTCGTGCAGTAGGACCTTGTTGCAGTTGGCTGTGTAGTTTATACTGAAATAGTTGTGTTTTCCTTGTTTTGTTTTTTGATGTATCTGTTTGAACAGATTAGTAGAGGCTTGATAGGTCGGCTAATGTGCCAATAATTGGGCTGTTAATTGGGTAGCTGTTGCACGCGAAGCAGGTCGCTTTCTAAGCCGTCTATGGCCAATGGTAGGGGGCAGTGGATTATATCAAAGACTTTGACACTTCATAATACGTAAGTGCGTAGACAATGCTAGGATTAGTCTTGCAAGCTTGTTTATCTACGTATGTGCTGTTGTGATTTTATTCTTGGCCTTTTTTATACGAGGCTTAATTCATGATCTGTATGCATGAATCTGTACCAATTGGAACTTAATGGGTGTAAACCTAGTTCAGACTTTAGTCCACTATCCTTGAACATGATCATGCTGTCTTCTACTGAATTATTAAAATCAATCTTCCTTTCCAAAAGCACTGGAGATTTGTATTTGCTATTTTTTTAGTCTCCTGAACTCTATTAACTATTTTTGTAGATGTGTGATATATTATTATCTCATTTCTGTTTAAGACTCCAGTCTACAGAAAACAGTATAAATTGGAATGTGTAATTTATTGGAGATTTATCTGCACTACATTTCCGGTATGTGTTTGAAAGTTGTTTACACAAATATCTCTTTAATGCTTTCTTGGCTTCTTTCTACTTCTGGGAATTTGAAGCATGGTATTTGGTAGACTTCAGTCAACGTAATATGTATATCATGTACAGGAGTATCCCTTGAAAACTTTTTCCATGCATTGGTTTTGATTAATCCCCCAGTGCTGGTCAGAACAGGAAATTCAGGTTACTTTATATACTAGCTGTTGATTTGTACAATTGACTAGTTGATGCAGATTGTGGAGTGATAGGAGGTTAAATTGGTTTGCAGATTGGCTATGGAAGACCAGTAAAAATGGATGTTGTCATTAGAGGAATGATTTTTGTAACTAAATTCTGTGATATGCAGGAGATGGTGAAAATTTTTGAGATCAACAATTACAGCGACAAATTAACTATTCTCGTGCAGTGGGACCTTGTTGCAGTTGGCTGTGTAGTTTATACTGAAATAGTTGTGTTTTCCTTGTTTTGTTTTTTGATGTATCTGTTTGAACAGATAGTAGAGGCTTGATAGGTCGGCTAATGTGCCAATAATTGGGCCGTTAATTGGGTAGCTGTTGCACGCGAAGCAGGTCGCTTTCTGGGCCGTCTATGGCCAATGGTAGGGAGCTGTGGATTATATCAAAGACTTTGACACTTCATAATACGTAAGTGCGTAGACAATGCTATGATTAGTCTTGCAAGCTTGTTTATCTACTTTCTAGCATCTTCAGTGAAGTCATTTGCAGTTTTTTCTCCACCGTGACGTTATTTGTATTCTACTTCATCTTTTCTTGACAGTCTTAATTTGCCTGTTTAGGTTCTCATGCCACATGAACAGTTTGGGAAACAATTCCCTGAGAAATTGCAGCCCGAGCCCTATAATTGCATGCTCAGATCTGCTTCTGTTCAAAATGTAATACCAGATCCGGATATACCTCAGCTGTAAATCAAGTTGGTCAGAGTATGATTTGCACAATATAAATACTGATCACTCTGCTTTGTGTTGTTTTGGATCTAATTTTGTTATTTTTATTTCCGACCGAGAACTTTTCCTCCTGGAGCGAAGCCAAGGATTGGAGATGGGGATAGAGATGCTGCTATCATGGGATTGTTGCAAAATTTGTCGCTGGAAGGATTGGGTCCTCAATGGATGAGGCCTTTGCCTCCAAGGCTTCCAGTTCTAGATGGAGAGGTCCGATGTTCGCTCATTATTAGATTAATATGAATCTCATCCATGCATTGAGCTTATTCTGAGGCTCTTGCAGCTTGTGTGGCTCAATCCTGATGACACTCATGAGTTATTGTGGGATTATGGGATGTGTGCTGACACTGGTGGTGGAGCTGCATTTAGGGATTTGATAGCAAAAGCCTTGAAAGGCCCACCCCTTGCTCCTGCACAACAAGAGGTTTGTCAGTATTATGAACTTCTGAGCTGAAAAAGCGAATGTCATCTTGTGCATTGCACCTTGGTATAAGTTGCTGAGTTTGGTGTTTTTGGATGCTAGTTTGTTTTGTAAAAGAAATGAAACTGAGCAAGGAAACATATTTGTTCTACCATTTTCTTGTACAGAAAATACAATGGCAGAACTCCTGTGCTTTGCGTTTACTATTTCTTTCAAATAGTTGTGACCGCTGATTTTTGACTGCTTATTGTTATTTGGAAGTCCAGCATGGGCAAAACAGTGATATCCTTGCTTCTTGCTGGGAACTTCAGGTAATATAACTCTCTTCGGTATCATGAGATTTTTTTTGTTGTTTGATTTATAACTAGTCAACAAATTAGGTTTATTGTGATTTTCCCCTCTGTTGTTGTTGAAGTATGAATTCTTATACTTATGCTCCTTCATTGAATAAGGAGGCAGAAGAATATGAAAACTCCAAAAACTACTGATGGAGATTTGAAATGCAAGGAGGTCCCGCCAAGTTTTAGATTTGACACAGCACGCAGGGTAAATTGGAGTCGATTATCTCCTAATTGTGCCTGTAATCTCGTTTCTCGTACTATTGCAAACTGTGACATTATGACCCTTTTCATTCAATTTCGAAGCAACATTTGGAAAGTATTTATCTTGGCCAATGTATTTTTTTTCTCCAATGTGCTTGTAAAATTCTACTTTTCCTCGTCTATTTTTTTTATTCTCCTAAATCACCTGACTCTTCCTGTTTGAACATTTGCGAGCTTATTTCTTATTAGGCTTCATGTTGAATATATATCATTCATCTTCCTAATAGAGAAGGTGCTGCCTCTGCTTCTATCTTTGTATATTTGATAATTTCTCTTTGTGTCTTGATCTTGGAAGTCATTTACATTGTCCCTTTTTTTTTCCTCTTCTGCAGTGAGAATAATTGGTCCTCTCTCCTGCAGCATGAAGCTTCTTGGAAGGTTAGAAACTGGGATTTCTCGTTACTCGCAACATAATTTAAACCTTTTCAGTCTGAGCAACATCTCGGGGGCAACCATTTCAGCGAAAACTTATACAGGTTCTATTTTGAGACATATTGGTAAAATTGTCCAACTCTATTTGTCACAATCAATTTATCTCTACCGTGGCTGTTCGAGGGCTTCGCATGAGGGAGTTCCATCTGATGAGCTGAAAAAAGGTGATAATGCAGACTTTTTTGCTTTTATATTTTTGAATTATTTGCGACATGCATTATCGTTCTTTTAGCGATTAGATAACCACCTTGGTGTCTAATCATTGTCTAGGAGCTTGTGCTATCCATCTCCAATGCTAGTCAGGAGAGTAAATATATTTTTTCTACTATTATTAAGCTCCAGGTAATAATATTGTGAAAATATTTACAGTTCTGCTCAAATTTTTATTTCATGCTGTATTTGTTATACCATCTATGTAGATATTGGAACAGCTCGACATGATCTGAAATTTACGGTGGACTGACCCAAATCAAACACAAAATTCATATTTCAAGCTTGATAGAATTTTTCGTGGACCTGTTATTCCCGCAAAACTTGAGGTCGCTCTCTCTCTCTCTCTCTGTCTCGCAGACACACACACATTCCCCGAGTTGTCTTACTTGTCGTGTATCATTTACCATTCATTTATGTATCTCACATTTTTCTTCAAATTCTTTCTGAATTTATAATTAGACACATGATAATAGAACCAATTAATGATTGAGGGCCTCTTAGGGCTTTAACAGATACTGTCCTTTACAATTCAGTATTAAAATCTCGAATCTGACCAATTTTATGATTTCAACCTTGTCCATCTTAACCATTTGGCCTGGTCTTTGCATGCCGGAAATTTGTAAGCAAATATGATTTTTGGAGTGGCTATAGATCTGGGTCATATCGCCAGAATTCTGTGCTTTTTTGTGGAAAGACAACATCATGGTCTTTTTTATCAAAGCTAAAACTAGTTTAGGGTCTGATATTTCACAAGTAGGGTTATGTTGATAGAGAAGATGACAAGGTAGAATACAAGGCTAAAGTCTATAAGCCCTAGATACAAGACCCCCTTATATATCTAGTGGGCTTCACTAATGGCCCAATTACATCAAGTCCCAGGTCACTGGGAGCAGCCAAAATTAGAGAGGATAACTCTTTAGACAGAGATAGATAACTATTGTATTAAAAAATTTTGACTTCAGGAAGCAGGATGCATGTTCTCATAGATGTGTTTGCCTCAATTTTTAGATAAGTTTAATTTTCTGGGAGCACTCCTTGTCAGCACCTTGTTTAAATGCTGATTGAATAATCTGCATATCGTCAAAGTCTGGGGCTCATCGGTAGATGATATCAAAGTCCTGTGTTGCTAAATGATTATCTAACTGGAGGTCTTCAAATATATCTTCGTAGTTGGAATCATTGAACAAAGCATGGGGCTTCATTCAAATGCAAGCAAGGCTAAATTGGAATGTGCTGGAATCTTTTATTGCATTTAGACATACTTTACTTCAAATTTTGGACTGAAAAGAATGCACTTTGGAACACCTTCTAGAGTCTGCTTGCTTAGTTCGTAAGATCGGCCTTTTCATTTCATCCTCAATTGTGAATCCTTTTCTGAAGGACCCTGCTTTCAGCTTGACACACTTTTTTTTATTTCTCAGGGTTCTCGGTTTTCTGTGGCAGCCACTGCTTTGCATGAATTTTGGCTACTCGGTTGTCAAAGGAAAGAAGTTGCAACTTCTCATACCTATCTTCTCGGAAAGGTTAGTATCAGGTTCAACTTTAGCTGCCAATTATTTTCCTAAAGCTGATTCTGTTGCTTTCTATTGTAGTATATATAAAAATAGTAGACCATCGAGTCCTCATATAGGTTATGAATTTGTGTGTTGTTTTACAATAGCTACACTCAATTATGCTATTCTTGATGATCTTTAGCTTTTGAGTTTCGTTGGCACAAAAATTTTGTACAAAATTTTTTGTTTTGTATTTTATGAAATATATATATATATATTATTTAATTTTCTATTTTACGTCTTGTTCCTCCACTCTTAATTTCTTTTATTTTTCTATTTTATGCATTTAAATTCATTTTAATTTTCTCTCAAATATATAATTTTTCTGGTTTCTTTTTTTCTTATTTCTATTTTGTGATTAACCTTTTGTTTCATCCCTTCTCTTAATTTTCTATTTGTTTATTTTATATTCTTCTTTTTCTATATATTTTAATTTTTATATCTTTCTCATTTTTTCTCTATTTCTGGTTTGTAGTTAATTCTACATTTTATATATTTTTTGTCTCAATTTTCTATTTTATATTTTGCTCTTTTTTCCTACTAATTTTTCTTTTATATTTTTCTTTATGTCTTCAATTTTAAATTATTTTCTTTATCTTCTTAATTTTTTATTTCATCTTTTATTTTGTCTTCTCATTTTTGTCCAAAATTTTCTCAGTTGTTGTCTTCTACTTTATATTTAGTTTTATTTTTTATAAAATTTTCTCCTAGTTTTCTATTTTATGCTTTTTGTTATATACTTATTTTGTTCCCTTAAAATCTATTTTATACTGAGCGGATATAAAATCCTGTCGATAGGATTTTAATCTTAACGCTATCAGCTTTTAAATTGTTATTTTTATTTAGGGATTAATAAAAATGGTATGTAATGCTGCAGCGAAATTTACCGGCAATTCAGTTTGGCCCAATTAAAAAACACAGACCGTAAACCCTAAACCCTAAAATATAAGTCCTAAATCCTAAACTATAAGCCAGAAGCCCTAAATCCTAAACCCTAAACTAAACTGAGCCAGACTGTTAGTAAATTTTATAATACTATTATAGACCAAATTTTTAATTATCAATTATACTAATTTCTAGATAAATCTAATAGTTTAAAACCTAATAGGATTAAGGTTAAAATCCTATCGACGGGATTTTATATCCGCTCATTTTATATGTTCTTTCTCTCCAATTTTGTGGCTTATTCTTTTCTTAATTTTGTTTTATGATTAACTTTTTGTTTCGTAACTTCTCTTAATTTTTTATTCGTCTATTTCTCTAAGGGCTGAGGTACGATGTTCTCGTCTTTGTTTGGGTGCTGTGTCAGTCCATTGCTAGATTATGGGTTTTAGGTTTTTATATAAATTCTTCTCATCGTTGCATTTGATTTGTGTCTTTGTTTGAGTATGTGAGATGACTTAGAGTGATTGGAGAAATTTGGAGCTCAAGGTACACTGTTATGATCTTTGCGGGTTCAAATATGATTTCTTGATTGTTTTGCTAGAGCTGATGAGTTAGGGTTTTGTATGTGAAGTCAAAGACAACCATTTTAGGTTTTAGATGATTGTTTTGTCCTGTCATTGCATGTGATTGGAATCCTGGAGTAACGGAGAAGGCATTATGAGGTACGTCATTATGATCTTTTTGGAGGGTCTGAATTTATTGTTTCTCAAATTCTCCTGATTATTTTTTTGGATTTTATGAGTTGGAATTCTGTTCTAATTTAAAACCATAGCAGGTTTAGCAGCTGATTATGGATTACATATTGTTTTTTGTATTATTGCATTGCATTGTATGTGATCGGTCGGAATTCTTCGAGTCTGTTTTGGTGGCTTCGGGCGATTTGAGGAATTCTAAGCTTCGAGGACTGAGGTACGCCATTCTTATTTTTATGTGGATTTAAATTGATTGTTTTCTTGGACCCCGTTTTGGGTATTCTATTCAGTCAAAAAAAAAAAAAAAAAAAAAATCCTACATAGCCATTTTTGGTTTTTGGGTAAATTTAATCTTTCCACTGCATGTGATCGGGCTTCTTGTTTCAGGTTCGTGCTCGGGCTTGGAATGATTGGACAAATTTGGAGTTATGAGGTATGTTGTTTCAATCTTTATTTGCCAAGTGATACGGAGTTGGGACAAAGGTATCTTTGCCATCCTATTTGCCAATCTTTGTCATATCAGAATTAACTCGGAATTGGACCATTGCATGCATTGTTTCTTGGCTGTCTTTTTAGACAGTTCTTTGAAAGATTAGTTGGACCATTGTTCATCCTATTTATGTAGTACGATGGGATTATAATTAGGGAACCATTCAAATGATCTGCTGGATCATCCAGTTACAGCACACTTGTTTTTGGTGGAAATTGGGTAGCGTTAACAAACTATATTTTTCAATGTTTGTGAATCAGTTCAGATGGCGATTAGTGAAGAAAGCTTCACAAGTTCTATTTCTCCATTTTAGATTGAAGAAACGGGCACTGATTGAGGAAATTCACGAGCAGGTATATTCATCCAACACTGAAGTTTCTCTTATAGGTCTTGCAGCAACTAATGTGTTACACTATCGTGCAGTGCCACCCAGATCATTGCTTTTATATTCTCGAATGGTTTGCCAATTTTGTTGGCTGTAAATTTAGAAAAAACTCATGGGTATCTCTTCACTTTTTCTTGCGAATTCTCTGGTTTTGTTCTTTCAATTCCTCTTTGTTTTTGCTATGGAGATAGTTCTCAAAATTTTCCATTGTTTAGATTTGGATGCTATGGATGATGTCTGTTTTTTTATTGCGAACATATGAAGTGGGTGCAAAATTGCAAATTATAAGCATGGATTTCGTTGTTTCTAATTTCTTTGGCTCCTATGAATGATATCTGTTCTTGATTTCGAACGATATGGATTGGGTATGGAAATACAAATGATAAATACGGTTTTCTTTAGGGGGCTATGGATTATATCAAAGACTTTGACACTTCATAATACGTTAGTGCGTAGACAATGCTACGATTAGTCTTGCAAGCTTGTTTGTCACTTTCTAGCATCTTCAGTGAAGTCATTTGCAGTTTTTTCTCCGCCGTGACGTTATTTGTATTCTACTTCATCTTTTCTTGACAGTCTTAATTTGCCTGTTTAAGTTCTCATGCCACATGAACAGTTTGGGAAACAATTCCCTGAGAAATTGCAGCCCGAGCCCTATAATTGCATGCTCAGATCTGCTTCTGTTCAAAATGTAATACCAGATCCGGATATACCTCAGCTGTAAATCAAGTTGGTCAGAGTATGATTTGCACAATATAAATACTGATCACTCTGCTTTGTGTTGTTTTGGATCTAATTTTGTTATTTTTATTTCCGACCGAGAATTTTTCCTCCTGGAGCGAAGCCAAGGATTGGAGATGGGGATAGAGATGCTGCTATCATGGGATTGTCGCAAAATTTGTCGCTGGAAGGATTGGGTCCTCAATGGATGAGGCCTGCCTCCAAGGCTTCCAGTTCTAGATGGAGAGGTCCGATGTTCGCTCATTATTAGATTAATATGAATCTCATCCATGCATTGAGCTTATTCTGAGGCTCTTGCAGCTTGTGTGGCTCAATCCTGATGACACTCATGAGTTATTGTGGGATTATGGGATGTGCGCTGACACTGGTGGTGGAGCTGCATTCAGGGATTTGATAGCAAAAGCCTTGAAAGGCCCCCTTGCTCCTGCACAACAAGAGGTTTGTCAGTATTATGAACTTCTGAGCTGAAAAAGCGAATGTCATCTTGTGCATTGCACCTTGCTATAAGTTGCTGAGTTTGGTGTTTTTGGATGCTAGTTTGTTTTGTAAAAGAAATGAAACTGAGCAAAGGAAACATATTTGTTCTACCATTTTCTTGTACAGAAAATACAATGGCAGAACTCCTGTGCTTTGCGTTTACTATTTCTTTCAAATAGCTGTGATCGCTGATTTTTGACTGCTTATTGTTATTTGGAAGTCCAGCATGGGCAAAACAGTCATATCCTTGCTTCTTGCTGGGAACTTCAGGTAATATAGCTCTCTTCGGTATCATGGGATTTTTTTTGTTGTTTGATTTACAACTATTCAACAAATTAGGTTTATTGTGATTTTCCCCTCTGTTGTTCTTGAAGTATGAATTCTTATGCTTATTTATGCTCCTTCATTGAATAAGTAGGCAGAAGAATATGAAAACTCCAAAGACTACTGATGGAGATTTGAAATGCAAGGAGGTCCCGGCAAGTTTTAGATTTGACACAGCACGCAAGGTAAATTTGAGTCGATTATCTCCTAATTGTGCCTGTAGTTATCTCGTTTCTCCTACTATCGTAAACTGTGACATTATGACCCTTTTCATGCAATTTCGAAGCAACATTTGGAAGGTATTTATCTTGGCCAATGTATTTTTTTTTTCTCCAATGTGCTTGTAAAATTCTACTTTTCCTCGTCTATTTTTTTTTTATTCTCTTAAATCACCTGACTCTTCCTGTTTGAACATTTGCGAGCTTCTTTCTTATTAGACTTCATGTTGAATATATATCATTCATCTTCCTAATAGAGAAGGTGCTGCCTCTGCTTCTATCTTGTATATTTGATATTTCTCTTTGTGTCTTGATCTTGGAAGTCAATTACATTGTCCCTTTTTTTTTTTCTCTTCTGCAGTGAGAATAATTGGTCCTCTCTCCTGCAGCATGAAGCTTCTTGGAAAGCTGAATCTCATCCATGCATTGAGCTTATTCTGAGGCTCTTGCAGCTTGTGTGGCTCAATCCTGATGACACTCATGAGTTATTGTGGGATTATGGGATGTGCGCTGACACTGGTGGTGGAGCTGCGTTCAGGGATTTGATAGCAAAAGCCTTGAAAGGCCCCCTTGCTCCTGCACAACAAGAGGTTTGTCAGTATTATGAACTTCTGAGCTGAAAAAGCGGAATGTCATCTTGTGCATTGCACCTTGCTATAAGTTGCTGAGTTTGGTGTTTTTGGATGCTAGTTTGTTTTGTAAAAGAAATGAAACTGAGCAAAGGAAACATATTTGTTCTACCATTTTCTTGTACAGAAAATACAATGGCAGAACTCCTGTGCTTTGCGTTTACTATTTCTTTCAAATAGCTGTGATCGCTGATTTTTGACTGCTTATTGTTATTTGGAAGTCCAGCATGGGCAAAACAGTCATATCCTTGCTTCTTGCTGGGAACTTCAGGAAATATAACTCTCTTCGGTCTCATGGGATTTTTTTTGTTGTTTGATTTACAACTATTCAACAAATTAGGTTTATTGTGATTTTCCCCTCTGTTGTTCTTGAAGTATGAATTCTTATGCTTATTTATGCTCCTTCATTGAATAAGTAGGCAGAAGAATATGAAAACTCCAAAGACTACTGATGGAGATTTGAAATGCAAGGAGGTCCCGGCAAGTTTTAGATTTGACACAGCACGCAAGGTAAATTTGAGTCGATTATCTCCTAATTGTGCTTGTAGTTATCTCGTTTCTCCTACTATCGCAAACTGTGACATTATGACCCTTTTCATGCAATTTTGAAGCAACATTTGGAAGGTATTTATCTTGGCCAATGTATTTTTTTTTCTCCAATGTGCTTGTAAAATTCTACTTTTCCTCGTCTATTTTTTTTATTCTCTTAAATCACCTGACTCTTCCTGTTTGAACATTTGCGAGCTTATTTCTTATTAGGCTTCATGTTAAATATATATCATTCATCTTCCTAATAGAGAAGGTGCTGCCTCTGCTTCTATCTTGTATATTTGATAATTTCTCTTTGTGTCTTGATCTTGGAAGTCATTTACATTGTCCCTTTTTTTATTTTCTCTTCTGCAGTGAGAATAATTGGTCCTCTCTCCTGCAGCATGAAGCTTCTTGGAAAGCTGAATCTCATCCATGCATTGAGCTTATTCTGAGGCTCTTGCAGCTTGTGTGGCTCAATCCTGATGACACTCATGAGTTATTGTGGGATTATGGGATGTGCGCATGACA